>PVIY010046198.1:0-18609 GCA_004026745.1 Myrmecophaga tridactyla | reverse complement strand
GACTTTCCCCCACAGAATTTTGAAAAGGTCTGTGACATCAGTTACTCAGGGTCACCAGCTGGTTTAGCTCCCAGGATCCTCCAGATAAAATCACATGGATTTGCAGCTAGCCTGAGGAGGGATGGAAACAGAATGGGTCACATTTGCCTAAAAACTGTTGCCTTAGTGGACGCTGCCCTGAGGCTACGATGACACTGGAAAGGGGAATTCAGGAGAGCTGGCTGGCTGCTTTATCTGCTTTTTACCCTGATGGAATTGGCCTGTGCGTGTGTGTGTGCGCGCGTGCGCGTGTTTCTGATTATAAAACTAAGTCCTGATTGTTTCAAAAGATCCAGAAAACAGAGAAGCATAAAGAATACCACTAACTGGAAAGAAGCATAGCAGCCATTATAGTGTATATTTCTCAGGATTTCTTCTATATATTATTTTAAAACCAGATCATAAAATATGGATATATTTCATAACCAACTTCTTGCTTTTCCTTTCTTTTCTATAAGAAAAGAAGATGAGTCAGAGACACAAGTACAGAACAGATTTCAGAGTTTGTTTTGAGCTACTATTCCACTATCTCAGATTTTTCCTTCTAGCTGCTCCAAAACACTGGAGGCTAGAAGAAATATCAATATAGTGATTCAGCAGTAATACTCATTTGTTAAACCCGATTTTCTCTGCTATACTCCTCCTTCTCCTTTGATCCTTTTCCTAAGCTATAGTGATCTTTGGGGAATGCACATTCTAACTTTTTCATGCATACAAACATCTTTTGAGTACTTGTCAGATCATTCCCTTAAGATGTATTCTTCAAAATGGAATTGCTGAGTTAAATCCTGTCATCTTTTCAACAGCATTTGATGTATTCTGACAAATTCCCTGCAGAAGTCTCTGCCAAAATGCCGTCGTTCCAACAGCAAATAAAACTCCTATCCTACTGTCAACCCTACCTCCAACACTGGATGTAATGAGTCCTCTTAGTCTTTCCAGTCTGTGGGTTGTAAAATGATATTGCTTGTTTGCTATTTTAATTTGCTGAGTGTTCCCTCTCCTTCCTTCTGGCACCTTCTGTCACCTCTCGGAGCCCTTTGTCCATTAGCAGCCCCTCAGTCAGCAGTTCCCCTTTGCACGAGGCTGTGCTGAACAGCAGTGACACAGGAGCGGCCTGAAGGAAGTGTCCTGGGGCTGGGGAGGGGCCTGGGCGGGGCAGGGAGAACTTCACAGAGGGATCCATCAGCCAGGCTTGAAGGAAGGGTGGGCAGGAAATGGCCATTTGCTGCAGAGGTTGAGGCCTGGGCCCCAGCATTGGCCAGTGGGTGGGATGGCCAGACCGAGTTTAGACTTTATTCTGTAGTTTTGGCAGATAATTGAGGGGAGGGTTTTTAAAGGAGAGTGACAATCAGATTTCTGCTTTTGGAAGTTAATTGAGGCACTGGTGTGGAGGAGGAAATAAAAAAGAGAGAAAGAGATGAGAGACAGAAAGAGCAGTAAAAACAGACAGTGTGAAGAAGACAAGAACCCCAAAGAGGTCCGCGGCCGTGGGGGGCGTGCAGCGGAGAACTGTGAGAGATACAATCTGGGGACGTGGAGCACAGGAGGAGGTGTGGAGGTGGCCAAAAAAAGAAGGAGGAATGGATTCGGGTTTGAACACACTTCATTTATGGTCGCATTGGACTTGAGGTGGGTCTATCAAAAGGGAAACTGTAAATGCGGACGTGGGGCTCCCGAGAGAGGCTGGGCTGCAATGCCGATTCGGGGGGTGTTAGCACTCACAGTCCACATGGTGATGGCCAGGCCCTCTCCCTCCCCCACCTACGAGGAGATGACCCCTCCATGCCGTCCTCCACCTGAAGCCTCTCTCCCTCCCTTTCCCAATTTATTTTGAGAAAGAATGGACCTAATGGAGCCAATTCATATAAATACTTGAATGATGAGCTGCCTCATGGTGCAAATTATAAGCATTTTAAAAAAGAAGATGTTTGTTAACTCAAAAAAGTGGCTCCTTCATGATGCTTCCAGCTGGAGGGAGACGGATGGAAGCACGAAGACCTTTCTGAGTTCCTCAGACCCTGCCTCGGGGTGGGGCTGACTCTGCTTCCCGGCTAGGGACCTGAGACCAGGGCAGTGCCGGCCGCCCGAGCAGTGGGTCGTAAGGCACGTTTGCCTCGCCACGGGCTCTGGCACCTCGGAACCGTTCCTGGGGCTGCCTGGGGAGGAGAGGGTGCGGCTCCGGGCTGGAGGCTGCTTGGTAGGTCTGCCGGGATTTCAGCGGCTCGACTGAAAGGACAGGCGCTGCTGCTTTTACAGAAATGCTGTAAAAGAAATCTGGGAAATTTTAGCCTACCTTGTTTTCTTTAGCATCTTAATAAATATCTAGAAAAAATATTGTGCTTTTGAGATTCATGCTGGGAAGACGCTCTCAGCTTCATTTTTCAGTAGCTGACATTCCAGCTTGTCTCCGGACCAGGAAAACTCGGCCCTAATTAGCATTCAGTTGTTTTTATTGCCATCTGTCTATTTTTCTAGACCCTCTTCCTTTGGTGCATCAGATGGGAAATGCCTACTGCCTAGACCCAGAATCCAGTGGGAAACAGCCACCCAGCAGGGAGCCTAGAAGCAGCCACCTTCCATTTTGGAGGATGAGGGACGAGAATGCAACGGAGGCACCACACTTACCAACAGGAGCCAACCCACAAACACACCGCCTCTGTTTTCAGTAGTGAAGGCCCGACTCGAGAGGACGTCATCGGAGTGAGAGCAAATGCTGTGCACCAGGATAAATATCCCTTTAGCGGCGGTGTGACTTTCTCATTTACAAACATGGCAATAATTCATTATGAGCCCAAAATACCTTAGAGTGTCTCAATCAAACTGGGTGTAGTTTCTATACCCTATAGAATCTAAGGTATAGAAAGAGAACACAGAGAACATATTCTAATTCCGTGCGCTCTGTCATGGAACAGGTAAGGTGGCACGCAGGCGTAAACGGCTCCAACCAAGGGCTGAAATTACACCAAACAAATCATAACTAACTCTTTAGGATGTTTCCTGATAGAAATATCCAAAAGACATTGATTTAAAATGGCATAAATAACCACTCCTAATGGTTCAGCAGAAGGAAACAGGGCATGAGAGACTCTGCATTGTTGTTTCCAGTCTCCTGTTCCGTGCACAGCTTGACTCTTCGCCCTGTTTGTTTGAGCTCCTGGCTGGAGGAAATGACTTACAGCGTGAAGGAGACGAGAGACCCTCTCTGGAGCACTAGCTTCCTTAATGACAAACCACCCTGGCAAGCTGGCAACTTTCCTACGGCATGGATGATGGAAACCCCTGCAGTAGAAAGGATCAAAACCGCTTCCGAACTCAGGCCAACACTTCCGAGGCTGTTGACACCTGCCATAGAAATCAACTTTGAAACAATTCGCTTCACATCTCGCTGGAGGAAATCACAGTTCAGGGCACTTAGGACGACGCACACATCCGTGGACGTGCAGCATCTTTTCAGACCTCCATGTTCCTTAACCTCATAGATCTTCCTCTGTTAATCAGAAACACCTTCACTCCACAAAGGAACTAAAGGTAATCTAAAAGCAGTTCAGTCGCACAGCTCTTGCTTCTTTCAAAACCTTTCTCTTTACGTGCATACTACATTATACTGATTCCACCTTAGTTTACACCTTCCAAGTTTCCCCATCCTTTTCCAAAACCTTTAAAGTGTGACTCCAGCCTCTTTGGGGCAGATTCTAAAGGGGTTGGTAGTGAATGTGGCCTGCTTCCTCTCCTCACCCTGCACACTTGGCACCTCCACAAATCATAAATCTCGCCGTGGCAGCAGCGAAACCAGAATGACTGTTTTCTGTCGGGACCTGTGTGTCCCTCAGGAGCATGCCGAGGGCCCTGCAGAAGTCTCCTGAGATACAGCATGCGCTCTGGCCAGAGGCCAGGGCCACCAAGCCATTATTTCTAGAACATGTCAGAATATTTTCAATTTGACAGGCTCAGTTCAGATATGAGAATAAGACTAGATAAACTAAAAAAAAATGCCTCCCTACCCTCCTGCCCAAATTGGGAGAGTCGATCACTGCAGAAAAGTCAGGGCCAAGAAGAATGACCAAGGACTGAGAACCTGAAGACACCACCCCCCTCCATCTAGAATGGTTCTCTGCTTTCTTGTCCACCCCATCTCTTGCTTTCCTCAGCTTTCATCTTGTCCCCCACCTTCCCTGGTCCACACAGCTACAGAACATGATTTGGAGCCTGACCCTCGAGCTGGGCTTCCCGGGCTCAAGCCCTGGCTCTACCACTTATGAGCTCAGTGACATTGGACGGTAAATGCTCCTCTGAGCCTCAGTTTTCTCATCTGTAAAATGCATTGCTTTGGAGATTAAATGAGATAACATAGCTTTTAGCATAATACCTGATACATAACAAGTGTCGAATAAGTGTTAGCCAGTTTCCTTTTATTTTAAATAGAAAATCTGACATTTGATCAAAACTCTACAAACTTTTATATAAAATATGGAAAGGAAAGCTGAGACATATGTTCCTTAATTCCTCTTTCCTTGTTTTCTCTGTCTGTTAACAAGCACAGGGTGACCAGTTCTCACATTACTGAAAAACTATGGGTTCAAATAATTACCTCTGATTGCTGAGAGTCTTCTCTCCACTACAGGAGGGCAGGGTCCTTTCTGGTAGAGATAGGGCTACACTGAACAAAACTGACTAAACACCATCAAGTGCAAGGTACTGTGTCGGGCCCTCCATATGGAAACTAATCCTGTCGAAGATTATAGTGAAAACTTGCCAGGCCTTTGGTGGGAAGCCTCTACCATCTGCTCGCGCTTTGCTCCTTGTTAGACTCTGACTAGAACAAGCATGGGTGGAACATTTCCAAACATGTAGGAAAAGCAACTTTGGAAACAAATTCTGATCATTGCCTGTGGGCCTCTGGGCAGGCTGCAGAGAATAGTATTCTGTTAGAAAGTACTTTATATGTAAATCATCTCATACTCTGTATGTAAATCCCTGCAAAACATAGAGTGGTAGATTCTTACACTAGTTATTCTCCAGTAACTCTGCCTCCAGGTCCCTGGTCTTTGGAGTCACCCCCCATGCTGACTCTGGGCTTGGTTACATGACTTGCTTTGCACAATGGAACCCGGAATTGTGATATAAGTAAAGGCTTACTAAGCGCTTGCACATTGGAGTTTGTGCCATGTGTGAGCATCTAACCTCCTTGAGGATGAAAGAGCACATGCAGCGAGAGAGACCCAGCTGTCCCCCCCCCCCAACTAATGACCTTACAGCTGGAGGCAGCAGGAATAAGCAGGTAAAACTAGCAATAAAACTGGTTAGCCAACCCACAGAATCATGAGAAATAATAAGGCATTACTGCTTTAAGCCACTGCATCTTGGGGTTTGTTTGTTACTCAGCAACAGCTAACTGAAACAAACTGGTGAGAGACATGCTGCCATAACAAAACCTTAAGACTTATGTGCCGCTGGCTTCGGGATAAGATGGTGGGCAGAGACTAGAAGGGCAGTGAGGAAATGGTTATTAGAGGCTGAAAAAAGGACAACCCATAGTAGGAAGCAACCAGCAAAATTTGTAAGGTAGAAAATAAACCTAATGAATTTGTGAGTCTGGTTGGAGAGTTTTCCAGGCAGGATGCTAAAAGTACCAATGGAGGGTTTGTGCTTTTTTAGCTTTGCATGATAAGTTACAGAAAGAGAGTTAAAAAAGGAAACAATTCGCTTGCAAGCAGAATTGAGGAAATAAGGAGGGCTCATGACTTGCTACATTGAAAAGTAAAACTGTTCCTCATCTCTATTCTCTCTAGTTGGCAAAATATTCTCAAAGTAAGAAATAGACTCAGGACAAATATGAATCAATGGTTTGGCTGTGAGAACCTTTATATAAAGACCTCTAAAAGGTTTCAGGAGGTGCTGAGTAGACTTTCTCAACAGGACAAAGGAGACTCTAAGATTCTTAAAGTCACAGTCCCATAGAAGCTTAATCCCAAATAACTGAATATTCTAGAGCTGTGCTGTCCAATACAGTAACCACCTGCCACATGCACCTATTGAGTATTTGAAATGTGGTGAGTCCAAACTGAGATGTATTCTAAGTGTAAAATGTGCACTGGATTAAAAAAAAACTAATTGTGAAAAAATGTAAAATAGGCCATTAATAATTTTTATATTGATTATGTGCTGAAATGATAACATTTTGGATATAATTGTTTAGGTAAAATGTATTAATAAAAATTACCTTTACCTGTTTCCTTTTATCATTTTTTAAAATGTGGGTATCATCCTTTTATTCAGTATATGGACAGATGAGTAAGAAAATAAGGACAAAATAAATAAATAAATAATCGGGGAGGATGGGGCATGGGATGTTTTGGGTGTTCTTTTTTACTTTTATTGTTATCCTTATTTTTATTATTTATGGAGTAGTTAAAATGTTCAAAAACTGATCGTGGTGATGAATGCACAACTATATGATGATATTGTGAACCACTGATTGTGTACTTTGGATGGTTATATGGTATGTGAATATGTCTCAATAAAACTGCATTTTAAAAATATGGGCATTTAGCAATTTTAAATATATCTATATATGTGTGTGTGGCTCACATTTGTGGCTTGCATTTTATTTCTGTTGGATAGCGCTAGTCTGGAGAGAGGCCGGACTCAAAAAAAATTGTGAGTGCAGATTTTTTCTAATGAAGTGAACAATAATTCCATACACAGGAAACCAATAAAGTTTTTAAAGGAATTTGATCAGTTTGGAGTAAGAGTTCAAATCATAGGAGATCTCTGGCAGGAAGCAGTCAGGGAAAACTACCGGGCTGCAGAATCGGCCCTTTCGTTACAAAAGAAAAGACTTCTCAGAGATGGAACAAACAGCTAAGAGAGTGGAGTCAAAAGCAAAATCAGAGCCTAATCAAGGAGTCTCTCCTGGTCCTGACGTAGGGGAAGCTCACAGCGTGTGGCCGGAGGGACTTTAGAATGTCTACGGACCAATCACTTCGGCTTGTCTCCTATCATTCCCTTCTTGGAATGGGATATTGCTTGGCGTTACCCCACCTCGATTTCAACATTGTACACTGGGTGTGGGGCTTTGTTTCCAAGAATGTTGAGGGCATAACCAAGGGCCAGGACTTGCTGGTTGGAAGCAAACCTCATCTCTGGGTGAAGAGAGGTTCGCATGAAAAGCCTTTTCTATATCTGGGCTAGAAGCGGCTGCAAGGTCATGGGCTTCAAGCCTGATGCATTCGTTGGATGAGACTTCGGGTGTCTTGGGAGAATGAGTGCAGTTTGCATAAAGAAGGAATGTAAATAATTACAGAAAGGATGGACTTTGTAGACTAAGAATCACCACAAATTATTTGCAAATCCTCCTATTAAGAGATAGAGCTTATTTCCCTATCCCTTGAATCTGGGACGGCTTTTTACTTGCTTTGCCCATGGAATGTGGCAGACGTGATGCTGTACAACTTCCAAGCTCAGCTCTCAAGCAGCTATGTTGCTTCTATTCTTGTCCTCTTGATCTACCCTGGGAATACCATGCTATGAAGAAGCCCACAGTGAAAGACCATAAGGAGAGGGGGTCCTGGTCATCCCAGGTTCCAGTCACTTATTTGAAGCCCCAGACATGGAAGTGGCATGCTCTTAAATCTGCAGCTGACTACAGCAGCATGATGAAACACAGGCCAAGCCAGCAGAAGAGTTGCTCAGTTAACCCAAAGAACTATGAAAAACAATGAATCATTAGTGTTTGAAGTCTCTGTGTTTTGGGTGGTTTGTGCCACAGCAGTAGATAACTAATTCTATCTAGGCATATTCTGATAAGGGACGATTTCCTGGCAGAGGTTTGACATGCGGTTCTCCTGCAGTTGAAATGCCACCACCATGTTCTCCATCACATGGGCCTTTCTACAGAGCTGCTGACATGGCAGCTGGCTTCCCCCAGAATACGTGACCCAAAAGATGGAGAGAATGGCCAAGACGGAAGCCACAAGGTTTCCTGTAACATATATCAGAGGTGACATAACATCACAGCATATTCCATCGGTCACACAGACCAGCCCTGATACAACTGATGAGGGAACTATGTGAGAGTGCTAATATCAGCAGCTGGGAATTATTAGGGCCCATCTGGGAGGAAGACCACCAGATAAACCAATAAATGTATAAATATAGTCACACCCTAGTTTTTATTTCAGGAATTCCAAAGAGGTTAATTTTCCCTTATCTTCTACTACTCCTCTGATGTACTTGTTTATCATGGGTTCTTCACCTATTTCCTGCCACCTCCCAACTTATGCCACACTTCTCTCCTCTCCATCTTCTCTGGGCCCTAGTGTTACCAGACAAAGGCCATGGATTCCTTTGCCCAAGATGGTCAATAACCAATACCTGAGACACCAGGGTTTAAAGACAGAAAGAGTTTATTACTAAGCATGTAGACGGAGAGCTGGCTTAGTGACCCAAAACTGTCCCCCTGAACTGCAGTAATTCGGATGGCTTTATTAGAGAAAAGATGGGCAGGTTTAGGATAGTGAGCACAGATGATGTAATCAGAGGTGATTATTGAGCAAGCGCAGGCTGAGGACATGCTTAGTCACAGAATGTATGAAAGAAAACGGCGGAGTGAGGTCTCGGTGACCTATAGGTTAGAGTCTCAGCCACTGCGCATGGCCGGCGGGCCCACGATGGTTAGAGCCAGGCTCGGCTATCAAGAGAACTTTGGACTGGGGTGGGTTAGCTCTGGGCTGACCCAGGACCCTTCATAATAAACATTAGGGGCTGTCTTTAGCGATCACAAGACTCTAAAGTTAAAAAACCTGGATAACTGGGTACAGATGAAGGTTAGTCACGGGTTTTTACATTCACAGGGCACAAGATAAGGGTGATCAAAGAGCAATGAGATGATAGTGGTCAAAATAGATACAACGAAGGTTAGTCACAGCGCATTCACCATCATATCAGAAATCAGGACAGCTGATTTCAGCTCAGAGAATTCAGGTATTTTCCTCTGTCTATTCTAATACACTCAGAAAATAAAAAGAAATACCTGTATGCTGATTTAATAATCATAATCATCTGTGAATTCCTAATTTCCCAGTTGCACTAGAACATGGCATTCCAGGTCTCCATTACTCTGGCTGGAGCCCGTTGCTGCTGTTAGCTGGCTCAGGGTCAGGGCTCTGACGGCTCAGTGATGGGGAAAAGTACTTCACAATCAGGACCCCCCAGATATTTTGGAGAAGAAAACACGAATAGCTTCTGTTCAATTAAGAGCAGGCCATCCTAGACCTGTAAAGAGACAAGTTCCTCTGTACCTCTTTCGTTCTCTTCAAATGAAATCCAAATCAGGAGAAATCCTTTGAAACTACACGTGTTAGGATACGTTTTATACCCAGAAAAACATTCTTAATCTTAATCCATTCCCATGGGTGGGAACCATTGTAAATAGGACTTTCTGAAGATGCTATTTTTAGTAAGGGTATGGCCAATTGAATCGGGTTGGGTTTTAATCCAGATTTCAAATCCTTTATAAACAGAATGAAATCCAGACATATAAAGAGAAAGTCATAGGAAAGAGTAGAAGATGGAAGTCAATGGAAACTAGAAGAAAAAGAGGACATTACAGTGCATTGTCACATGCCAGAAAAGCTAAGACCCAAGAATCACCAGCAGCCAGCCTTGGAATGCCACAGTCTTTGGGGAGAAAGTATCACCTTGCTGATACCTTGATTTTGAACTTCTCCTAGCCTCAAAACCATGGGCCAATAGATTCCCTTTGTTTACACCAACCCATCATGTGTTATCACAGCTGGGACACGAAGACACTGGAAATAAGTAAATTAAGACCAAATATAAAAAAACGTGATACTTCCCTAATCCACTACCAAGCCACACAATAAAAATTCTTCCCACAAGCCTAAGAGGATGGGGGTTGGAGCTGTGCTTGAGTTAACCTAAAGGACATGCAACTGTCTTGGTGCCAAAGAAGGCTGAGTTTGTCCTTCCCGGGACCCTGGCCTCATTAGAGGAGACCATAATCTGTGAAGTATGGGACCTGGAGGTAAATGGCCTGGAGACTCCTGGACTTCTCCCTGGGAGGGAGGTCAATGGGGACGAGGAGTCGTGGGTGATGAAGTAGAGACCCTCCCTACAGGAGAACTGCTCTTGTTTCTAGGCAGCTTATGGGAAACCATCAACTGAAGTAAAGAAAGGGAAAGAACAGGTTACGGACATTCCACCATGTCTGTCTCCCGAAACATAAGCACAGTAGAAATAGAACGTCTGCTCCTCTGAAAGAAAGTCAGCCCCAAATAGCAAGGAAGGAACAGGCTGTGTGGCCTTTGTTTGTAAACAAAGATTCAGATACATGTCAGCGGCCAGACCTCAAGGGAAGCACGGCAGGCCACCTGCGGAGAGAGGCCGAGCTGGGCGACGCCCTCTGGCCTCCCTCGGCCTCTGGCAGACCTCACAGGAGGCGTCACAGAAGAGCTCGGTTGCCAAGAGGGCAGGAGGGCACCTACCTAGGCATCTCCTCATAGCGTCCTTTCTTCTTTTCGACAGATTTCAAGCTGAACTCATCACTCATCATGGGCTGTGGCTGACTGCTGCGGAGTTAGGCAGCTTTAGCTATGAATCCTCCGGCCTCAGGTAAAGGCCAAATCTCGTTTTGTGCATGTGAAATGGGGACACAGCAGCCCCCACTTCGCAGGGAGGCGGGAAGGACTCAACGAGCTCATGCAGAGCAGAGCTGGGGGAGGCACAGCTAAGCGACCCTCAGCGACAAACTCAGACCTTTCCCAGAGAGGGCCTGGGAAAATTCAGAGCCACAAAGGAGATGAAGCAATTTAAAAGGAAGTGGTGAAGAGAAAAGCCAGGAAAGTGAGGCCACTTTATGTTTATCAGTCTTGCCTCCAGGCCTTCCAGACCTGTGAGGAGCCTGTGAGGAGCCGGGAGGCAGAGATGGTTGCGGGGCACCAGGGCCATTCACACCTGACAGAAACGGAGAACGCCCTGGGCAGACGCCCAGAGGAGACGCCTCCCAAGGCTCAGGCCCTGCTCTACTCCCGGCGGAGAGCTCCAACCCTGCCCGGCCCAGCCAACTCCGGCCCAGGGCCTCACTGCGCCCTATCCTCAGCCAGGTGGGGTTTGAGGAAGCTGAGGAAATAGGTTTATTTTCAAGTGGGTGTCATCTGCAACTGCAAGAGATTATCTTTTTCCTTCTTTTTTTTAAAGTCCTTTTATTGACCTATATTCACACAGCACACAGCTCATCCACCGGGTACAATCAGTGGCTTTAGTATAATCACAGAATTGTACATTCACCACCACAATCAATTTTGGAACGTTTTCAATACTCCAAAACGAAAAACCCCAGTCCTTAGCAGTCACCCCTCAGTCCTTCTGTCCTTCCCCAGGCCACATAACCACCACTCCAACTCTTTTTTTAAATGCAACTTTATTGAGGTATATTCACCCACCATTCAGCCTATCACAGCCTCATCACACAGTTGTGCATTCATCAGCATGATCTTTTTTAGAACGTTTGCATCACTCCAGAAAAAGAAATATGGAGAAAAAAGTAAACCCAAATATCCGATAACCCTTTCTCCACCCTCTTGTTGACCACTAGTATTGGACTCTACCCAATCCTTAAAATTTACATTAGAGATAGGTTAACTAAGACAGTGCAGTATTGTCAGATATATGTATATATATGTATCAGTGGAACAGAACAAAATACCCAGAAGTAGATTCACACAAACACAGCTGATATATTTTTCTAACACGTCTGTACACAAGCAGCTCAGGTAACTAGGCCACCTTATGAGTCCTGCTACAGTAATTTACACTAAAAACTCATTTGTCTTATTGTTGGTAACACTAACAAGATGCAGATAAAGTTGGCTGATGGGAAAATTCAACTTGATATAGATTATACAGAGGGAGTCCAGGACTTGGCACAGTGTCTGCAGCACAGAAGTTGCTGTTTAATGTTTGTGGACTAAATGGCCATGGAGATGCCATTTATATCAGAGTCTCTCCATCAGAGACTCTATCAGAGTCTCTCTCACACATGCACACACATTGGCAAACAACAGATGACCTCAATATTTGATCATTTTTTAAAGTGACATCATGACACATGTCATAAATCTTCTCTGAGAACTGATTCCCCAGTTGCTGACTCACAAACTTAATTTGCTTTTAAAAGGTAGACCTGGACCCGACACTTCTCGTAAAACTCCGTTTCATTCTTTCCCATATTCCTTTTATTAATTCTTCTATCACACATGCATCATATTCTACTTTTACAACACTTGAGATCTGGTTGTGAAAAGCTCTGTAACAGCTCATCGCATCCACTTTGTGGGCTCTTTTTTAGTCTAGTTTTACTAAGTCATATCACTTATAAAAGAAGTCATGACCCCAATACGTCCACGTCTCCTTTTGCCGCCCAGAGGTGAGCATGTGACTGACACCCATGGGACCGGCGACTGCTCAGTATTTCTGACTCCGAACACCTTCCCTTTAGGAAGTGTAAGGTGGGGTCTTTCAAGAAGTCGATTGCTGGGCCCTTGAGAAGCTTGGAATAAGACAATTCATCAAAGGGGACCTGTCTTCTGCCGGGATCGTCTTCCGAGTGTGCCCCTGGAGTCTGGGACACACATACGTGTAAACATGTTCACTACAAGTGACAAGTCAGGGAGCCCAGGCGCTGCCCAAACCATCAAGACCACCTTGGCCGTGCTTCTTCGTGGCGGTGACTGTGGTGGCTGTTACACTGACCAACAAGGCGCCCTGTCCCAGCCCCGAGCCCCTTCCCCTCGACAAGGAGAGAAATCATGGGGCAGATTGGCTGCAACAGCAGAACTAATCCTCTTACTAGTCTGAACTGGTCGACAGACAGAAATTATATTATTTAAACCGTTTGATGATTCTTGGGTTTACATTTAACATTAAGTTTGCCTTCAAATTATATTTCATGAACAACAAGGTCAGTTTTCCTACCTGCTGAAGGCGCCGCCAGGAGTCAGGCTGCTGCTCTCAAAATGGGGCAGATGCCAGGGTTTAATCTTCAGCCATCTCCCCTGGAACCAGAAGCGTCAAAAGAAAACTCTGAGTTGCTACGAGAAAGGAGACTGCTTGCTTCCAGCCAGTTCTTTCAGCAACCCCTTGGCTTGCTGACTGCCAGAGTGGAGTGTCCGAGAAAAGATGTTTGGGAGGCAAGGGGTTGAGTTTGGGGGGAGGAGAATAGATGGTTCCCAAGGCAAGAGTTATTCACCCAGCACCTTCCCTTCAAGGAGAGGAGAGCCCTCTTGTTCAGCTTTGATTTCTCACAGGAGATCTGCATTACTCAGAGCTAATTGCTACATTGCCCCTCCACAATCAGCAGGCAGACTTCAGATTTCTGCTGCACGCCCGAACCTGTCCCCAAGGCCTGGGAAAACCGGGAGGCAGACAAGCCCGCTCAGAGGGGTGACCCTCACAGGTCTATGCTGTGACCAAGTGCTCAGGATAAAATCTGCCACAATGTTAGGGCAGTGGCTGCCCTGAGGCTGTCCGTGCACTGGGCACCCACTTCACTCAGATCACCTGGTCAGGCTCAGATTTCCTCCGTGTACATCAGCAGCTACGCTTTGTCAAGCTTGGACTTGTTTCCCCCAAAAGAAAAGGAGTATAAGGATTACTCTTGCAGAAGGAATGTGGTTTTCTTACTCTAGGCATCGGTGTAGGAGAGCCAAAGATGATAGATATGCAATTATGGTTCCTTTAAGTTTAATACCATCAAGTGCCCTGTGTAAGGAGGCATTTCAAAGGATAAGGCAAGTGCTATAGAAGCTTGTTTGATTCATACCTAAGTTCAAGAAGGTGGCGGTCACGCTAGAGGGGATAGAGCAAAAGGTAGAAATGGAGAACTTTTGGTTTTGCTGATTCCTCCTTGGGCTGACCTTGGATAAGTCAGGTAACCTGATTTCCAAATAAGTGCGACGTGCGTGTCACTAACAGACTAGTAACAGAACACCTTCACGCACCTTCACAGCTCTTCTCCGACGCGCAGCTGACTACTCCTCTGGGGGCTGCCCCTTCCTCCGGGCTGCCGTGGGCGGGTCGGGTGGCCGCCAGCGGGCTTCGTCCGAGCCAGGCACGTGGCCAGGTCCAGCCAACCGCGGCCGCAACGGTGAGTTCAGGGGCGCCCTGCGCGCCCCGGGACACGGCATCGTCCTCCAGTCGCGGCTGCAGCCGGGCAGGGGTGGGGCTGCCGGGCCTGGCTGGGGGGCCACCCGCAGAGGAAACCGCGCAGCCCGACGCAGAGCAAAAGACGCCGAGGGAGGATGCCCGATGTCAGGGGAAGCCTCGGGCCCACCATGCCCAAGGCCGGCTTTGTCCCCGGACATCTCAACATTCTCCCTTTACTGTTTACGCCTGTTTGAATTGGGTTTCCGATATTTCCCACTGGAAAACAAAAAACAAAAAAACAAGCAAAAAACCCCACCAACACGAATCACTTTGAATCCCCCGACACGTGGTACCAGTCCCTGTAACATCTGTATCAGGAACCGTCCGGGTGACAAGGGCAAGCTCAAGGTCAACGAATGAGTCTCCTTTGGATGCATGCTGGTAATGTTTTTGTTGTTTTTTTTTTTTAAAGGGTAAACCTGCATAGCAGAGAGACCTAGAAATCAGGCAAATTCTGGTGAAAAGTTTAAATTTCATTTTATTCTTTTCTCTGAATACAGTTCTTTGTTTAAAAAAAAATTCAAATAATGCACAAGGATGAAATGCACAAAGTGAAATTCCCCTACTACTTGACCTTCAGAAATAAGCATGGGGAAGATTCTAGTGGCTGGCTGTTCAGAATGCGGGCCCCAGACCAACAGCCTCTGCCTGAAGCTGATTAGGAAGGCAGGACCTCAGGCCTCGCTCTGCTCCTGCATTTTCACAAGGCCCCTCAGTGCTCTCTATGCACATCAAAATCTGAAAACACACTGGCTGAAAGTATCTTCCAGACATTTGTTTCGCTTTGTTTTGTTTTCATATATTCATCAGCATTTTTTAGTACATATGACTTGTTGGCTTTTATTTTCCTCCTTTACAAAGAGAAAGCAAATACAATAAACCATAAAAATGAATAAAGTCCTTTACAAACCATTAGCCATCCACTTGCTAGACCTACGAGCAAATGACAAAGGTATTGCAAACCCCTATGCAGCGGCAGAGCACAGGGCTGTGTACCCCAGGGTCTCCAACGCGAGCATCTGAACCCCTGGAGGTCGTGCTGGGACGCCACAGCGGCTGCACGCCTGCGGTTTCTGCTTCATCAGGTCTGTGGTAGGGCCTGGGAATCCGCACTAGTAACAATCTCCCCGGTAATAGTGATGTACCTGGCCCCAGAACATTCCACCAGCATTGCAAAAACTAAAAATGGTTTTATCTATAAATACTATTGTGAAATTTGCTTCTGTCACTTACCATGGTAGCTTGGACACCTTCCCATGTCATCCATGGGCATTGCATCACTCATTTTAGGGCCGCAAGGTCGGGGGGTTGGGGCTGATAAGACAATATATGTTAAATGACACAAAAAAAGGAATCATGGGCATCTTCAGCGTAACAACAAGCATTGCAACCTCCAGAATCATCACCCTTGATGTTAACTGAGTATCCTATGACTGACTGAGTGCTCAGATAAGCCAAGCTCTGCACTGACCAGGAAAGTGATTAGCATTGTGCAAGCGCCAAGTATAAAAGCTGGTTCCTTTGGGAGCCTAATCTAGTCTTTTTTCCCCCACTATATGCTGAGGGGCAGTTATGACACCGGGTGTGCCATCAGGACCGTGCAAATGCCTGCAAAATCAGAGAACGAATGCACCAGTGCACCAAGAAATGCGCGCAGCTGCTCACACAGGAATCCTTGGTCCAGTGCTGCTGATGCTAAACGGTCAGCCATCCCTCCCGAGCCCTCAGACTCCAGAAAGAAAGGGGTCCAGCTTCCAAATGTGAGTGGACATCAAGGGGAAGCCCAGCCAGAGCCGGAGTCTTTACAAAGCCGCCAGCAGATAAGGAGACTAGACAGAGGGGAAAGGTCAGAGCCAGGCCCTACTGGATCTGAACAGAATTGAGTTAGAAGGTTAGAATGTGATAAGAAGATGCAAAAAGCTTCCTCCGACAAATTAGCCCTGGATCTTGGGTTCAGCCCAAGAAAGTATAAATCTGCCCATACACTGCACCATTTAAAGGACTCCCAAAACCACTTTGGCCAACATTTGCCTACAATTGTCATCAGCATTCACTTTACTGGTGTTAGAGGCCAAGTTTAATTGGAAGGGATGATGTATCAGGCCAGGAAAATTCACATGAGTTTATATGATTCACTCTAGCTTCAAAGTTAGACACCGGGAATTGGGTCACAGGTGGGTCAGGCTCGCACACCTAGGACAGAGGTGGGTCAGGCTCGCACACCTAGGACAGAACTGTCAGACAAGAATCAGCTTCATAAACACCCATGTGTAAAGCCATGGGTGCAGCCTGTCTTTCTGTGAGGATCACGGAGGAGGGTGTGTCCTCAACTGCCACGGAACAGGCTCACCCGTCTCAGCTCAAACTTCCGAAGACTAAGTTATGCTCTCCATGCTGCATTAAAATAATCTAAATCTGTTTTAGTTTCTCCAGAGAAACAGAGCCAACAGGAGATTAGATTAGATTAGCTAGATAGACAGGTAGATATAGACAGATAGCTATAGGTAGAGGAAGGAGGGAGGGAAGTAGGTAAGGGACTAGCTCTTGCTGTGACTGGGGGCAAATCTGAATTCGCAGGGCAGGCTGGAGGCTGGCAATTCCAGTGCATTCTCGAGTTTTAATTCCTTAGGCTGGAAATTCAACAAGGAGTAGAGAATGTGGTTTTGGGGCAGAAATCCTTCTGATGCCTGGGGTCCTCAGTTCTCCCTGTAAGACCCCCAACTGATCGGATGAGGCCAATGCACATGATGGTGGGTCATCTCCTTTACTTGAGGTCAGCTGGTTGTGGACGCCAATCCCCTCCATGAAACGCTCCCAGGAACACCAGTGTTTGGAGGCGGACACCTTAACCTAAGAGGTTGATGCACACACCCACCCAGCACAAAGCCTCCTGTTACAGCCAAGGGCCCATGCGCTGTTTCAGTCCAACTCCACAGATGAACTTCTCTTGTCATGAGCTTCAACACAAAGGGAAGGCCTTGGAGGCACTCCCTATCACCAGCAAATTTATCTCCAAATGCATGGCTAGTGACAGCCACAGCAAGGGCTTCAGTCTCAGGCACCTTTTTGCAGCCGGCCCACAGAGTGGTCAGCTCAGTTAAATGCCAGGCAAGACTGTCACGAGAGCATGTGAACTGCAGTCAGTTATGCTGTGCTCTTCTGAGGACCCCCAGGACAAAACCTAAGTCCTCAGTTTATTTCCCGTTGTGGTCAGAAGCATCACAGGACAAACAAAGG
Organism: Myrmecophaga tridactyla; assembly: GCA_004026745.1. Taxonomy (NCBI): domain Eukaryota; kingdom Metazoa; phylum Chordata; class Mammalia; order Pilosa; family Myrmecophagidae; genus Myrmecophaga; species Myrmecophaga tridactyla. The sequence continues at coordinate 1,107 of PVIY010046198.1, read as the reverse complement.
CCAAGATGCCTCCCCCACCGGAAGCTGCCAGTGCAGCCCTTGATTGCTCAAAGGGCAGATACGTCAGACCAGTATCCTCCAAAAGCCTCGTCTCATTTGCTGTTTTTTCAAGTTTCAGAGCTGCTTTGCCAAGGGGTAGATTTTGCGAAGACTGTGTGTCTAGGACCCGTTGGCACTGATCATTAGCTCCAGTTTCTTTCTAATGTGCAGAGGTTGCAAAGCTAAAAACTATGTTTCTCAGAGTCCCTTGCAGGCAGGGTTTGGTTTGCAAATCAGTCTTCCCAATTAGAGGCACGTGGGAGATTTCTAAAATGAAAGCAGGGAGGGGCTGCTTTTCTTTCCTCCACTGTTCTTTCTTCCATTGCTGCTTTGGCAAACAGGGGTTGTGGGGGCAAGGGCTGGGTACAGGGGCGGGACTCCAGCTCTGGACTGTGGAGTTTTCCTGGTGTTGCACTGCAGCCACAGTGGCCGCCCTTGAAGGCAACACTGCGTGGAGGGGAGGCGGCGGCCCCTCCCTGCGGGGCAGATGGACAGCCCGTCCTGGGGTCGGCCTGGGGTCGTCCTGGACGTCCATCCCCACCCCTGCCTAGCATTTTGAGTGTATCCCATTCTCTCCAACTCCTTTCTGCCTAAGAAAGCTGAGATAGATCGTGCTTCCCAGGACCAAACTCCATCCAGCCCTGAGTTTCTCTACGTACCCCTAAGTTTCAGACTCTCGTGAAAGTGGGGCTAATGCTACGGTTTTTACTTACTCCTATTTACCTCTTATTATAGACCATCATTTTGGGATTTGGTGCTCAAAATAAACTGATTTTTTTTATTAGAGAAGTTGTAGATTTACAGAAAAATCATGCAGAAAATAAGCCCCTCAAACACAGTTTTCCGTTACTAATAATTTCCGTTAACATGGTGGCTTTGTTTAAAGTGCTGAGAGAACCTGCTATACTCATGCTGTCAACGAAGGCCCATGGTTAGGGTCCAAGCCTTAGGGGTCACCATGTTTTATAGTCCTAGTTTTGTTTTTTTAATCCTAAACACACATACACAACCTAAAATTTCTCCTTCCAACCACATTCAAATATGTAATCCAGGGGTGTTAATTACAAT
>PVIY010046197.1:0-18613 GCA_004026745.1 Myrmecophaga tridactyla | reverse complement strand
TTTCCTGTAAAATCTCTGGGCTCTCTTTTTCTTATCCTGCCCAGTATGTGGTGCTTGTCTGCCTGCAGGTCCCACCAGCATAAGATGATGTGGTACCTTTAACTTTGGCAGACTCTCCCTGTTGGGGACATGGTGGAGACAGAGGAGAGGTTGTAGGCTGGTTTTAATGGCTTCAAATTACCAAGCCCTAGTGTCTGAATTCCTTGAGGGAGGGATTCCACCTGAGTTGGGCTTCACTCCTCCCCTGGAGAAGGTGCAGGCTCCAGACAAGCCCTCAAATGAGCTTGTTTCTGCCTATGCCTGGGGAAGTCGCAGCCTGAGAAGCCCTGTTGTTGTATTCAAAGGCAGTCAAGCCTTTGTAGAAACACAGCCACAAAAACCTCTGTTTCCTTTATTATTTTTTTTTCTGTCAGCCCTGCCCCCTTGGTGCTGGGGCAAAAATGAGCAACCTCCACTTTGACCAGGTTCACCTGAGCTGGGGGCCTATTTTTAGTAGTCAGAATTTGTTAATTAATTCCACAATTGGCATTTGGTTGGGCTCAGCCCCTGCTGCTGGTAGGTCCCTTTCCTTTTCCCTCTTGGACACAGCCTGTGGGGGAGGGGCGCCAGCCTCCGCGGCTTCGGGAACTCACAGTTCTGGGGAGGCTGGCAGCTGTTCCAGCTAGTCCAGACTGGGGTACGCTGTGTGTCTGGTCACTGATGTGGCCCCAGGAGCTGTTCTGTACTGTTTCTGGTTATTTAGTAGTTGTTCTGGGGGACGAACTAAAACGCGCATATTGCTAAGCTGCCATCTTGGACCAGACTCTATCCTTATATCTTATGTTTGCATCTGTAGGCTGCATGTTTGTTTTTTTGCTCAAATGTGACAATCTTTGTCTTTAATTCCATCATTGAAAGCATTCACATTTAACATAGTAACTGATATATTTAGATTTAAGTATTTCATCTTTTATTAATTTGCTTTCTAGTAGGGTAGTTTGCTCTGTGTACTATTTCTTTCCTCTTCTTTTTTTTGGATTGAATTTTATTATTATTATTATTTCATTTTCCCTTCTATTCTAGCTCTATTAATTTGGTATCTTTGTACTCTCTTACTGTTCTTATGGTGGCTCCCCTAGAGATTATTTAATATATTATTTAATATATCCTCTATAGATCAAAGATTAATATATATATTAATATTATTAACTTTTCCAAGATAATACAAATTGCTTAAAACACTTTAATTATTTTTAGTACCTTCCTGACTTATGTGCTACATTGGACAAGAAAGTTATTTATTTCTATATTTTACATCCTATAAAATGTTATTTTAATTATTATTTAGGTTTATTTTTAACCACGTTAAATTCATTTCTGTTTTTTTAATTTGAAGCCATTCTGAACTTCTCTCTGCAGTCATTTCCTTCTGGTTGAAAGACAGCCTTTGTTTTTTTTTCTTTTCTCAGTCAGACTGCTGTTGACAAATTCCCTCTTATTTTGTTTGTCTGGAAATGTCTTTATTTAATCTTTACTTCTTAAGGTTATTTTTGCTGAGCATAGAATTCTATGTTTGACAGCTGTTTAATTTCAGTAATTTGAAGATTTAATTTAATTCTTCTTGTTACAATTGTTTCTGCTGAGCAATCAGTTCCCAATTTAATTATTCCTTTGAGGTTTATGTATCTTTTTTCCATCTGGCTCCTTTCAAGATCCCCCCATTGTCATAAATTACCATCACTGTTAACTATGGTGTGCCTAGGTGTGGTTTCCTTGCATTTCTATTGCTTGATTTTGTTTTTATTTTTTTTACTTTTTAAATTTTATAATATAACATATATACAAAGCAAATAAAGAAAAAAAGCAATCACTTTCAAAGGTCTCTTCAACAAGTAGTTACAAGACAAATCCCAGAGTTTGTTATGGGCTACCATACAATCCTCTCAGACTTTTCCTTCTAGCTGCTCCAGATAGTAATTGTTGTGTTTTTCTTTTTAATCAAGAATTCTGAATCAGTATCTCTTCTAATATAGCTTCTGCCACATTTTCTTTTTCCTCTTTTCTGGGATACCAGTTTTCTATATTTTAAAATATTTTTCTATATTTCCTTAATCTCATGCTATTTTTGGTAGTTTATATCTTTTTTGTATTTGTGATTCATCCTGAATATTTTCTTCAGACAGACTTTAGGTTTATAAATTTTCTCTTCACTTATGTCAAATCTGCTGTTAAACCCATCTACCAAATATGTAATTTAAATGATAGGATTTTTTTATATAATTTAAATGAAAGTAATTTTCATTTCTAAATCTTTTGCGTTTTATTTGTCCAGTTCTATGTTGAATTTTAATATTGTTCTTTTTCCCTTGTTCATATTAAATATAACTTTTTGTAATTTCTAATTGCTCTTTTGTAGCTTATTCTGGATCTTTTTCTACTGTCTTTTATTTCTAATTTTATCACCTCATCTGCTTTTCTATTATTTATGTTCAATATATTTTTGGTATGGAACAAAAAATTAATTTAATTTGAAGCCTAGGATGATTTTATCTTCCTATAGAGAAGATATACACCTGGCCTGCAGCTGAGGCATTCATAAATTGTGTCATCTTATGCTACTCAAGTATCAACATGATTAGAAGCAGGATTCAGCTATTGAGAGTTCCCATCTATATCTAATTTGTCCTTCTTCCTAGGATTTAGGTCTCAAAATTCCCAAGCTGGCAGTCTCTGAATACCATTTGTTGTCCTTGATCTTTAAGTTTGCCAAATTTCTACTCAGCATTTCAAACTTTCAGTAGCCTCTCCTGGAATCATTAGATACAAGTGGAATCAAATCAAGGATCACCAGCTCTCTTTCTGTCCTGAAGCCCTTTCATAAGCTCAAGGGAAAAAAGGTGTGTTTGCCGCCAAAATGAAAGTTTTGCTATCTTGATATTTGGTTATGTTCGAACAGTGGAAAATTCTGTATGTGTAGGGATAAAAAAAAGGATAGATATTGGTATTTATTTAAAAGTACATAACTCTAACCTTCACCAACTCTTTGCTCACTATACTTACTAGGGGTGAAAAAGAAAACTTCTATAATTGAGAATCTCTCAATATTTAAATAGGGTTTGAAGGATATATTTTTAAATTGTGTCATCTTAAGAAAATCAAGGATTTTTTATTGTTAAGTTGAAAATGCTACAAATCACAATCTTGTGCTCATTGCTCTAATGATAGCTTTTTAAAAAGATACTTCCTCTAAGTAATCACTACCATTTTGTTCTTAAGGGTGTGTCCCCTTAATTTTGGATAAGTGCAGGGCAGACATAGAGGGAACCTGAACTCTAGCAACCCAGGAAAACTAGGTGATAAGAATAATGAAGAGAGTCTGAAATGCCTGACTTTGGAGTCTGATATGAAAGGAGCCAAAAATGCAATAAAAGTAAGTATTTCAGACATTACTATAATCCACTGCATCACAGGACCATATTAAGTTGTATTCAAGAGGAATAAATCAAAACATTGACTATCAAATAAATATGATAATATTGCTTAAATTCAAGTTAATAAAAAATTCTATATAAACTACACTTCTTTTTCAGCAATGAGGTTCACTTATTCTTTCCTCCCGTTTCATTAGTGAAGGCAAGTGGTATTTCCAAGACCTGGTTTTGGAATTCGTGCTAAGAGAGTGAGTGATAGACAGACCAGACTTTTCTTTTTGTCTGTTTTGGCTTTAAGTTGTTGAGATTGACTAACTAGAGCAATAATGAGCTTTGCATGTAGCCAACTTAAGTTAACAGAAGTCTGAACTGGGTTTGGGTAATCAAGACTCAAAGACAAACCATGCTTTGCCTCTCTTTCATATATATTTGTTTTCTTGAGGAAGTGGGGTGTAGAGATTTTCATTTCACTTAAAAAAGGAACTAATTGAACTAGATACTGTATTTCCTTAGCCAGTATGTTCATCTCAGGTAGGAAAACATTCGTAAGAAACCAAGTTATTATTAGAAGGGTGCTTGTGACGATTTTAACAGTTTGGTGTCAAACTATGAGAGCATGACTCACGTTTCTACTGTTGAGGAGTAGGATGCTCTTTCAAATGGGCTTGGCTGGAAATACATTATCATTCAATTCTTGTTTGGATATTTTCCAATATCTCTTGTAGCCTCTCCTGACCTAATTGCCTGGTCACAGATAATATGGATCCTAAGGCTTTCTGATGGGGCTCTTATCAAATCCACTATACATGTGCAGGCATCTCTAAGATTGGATTAATTTTCTGTTCTATATGAGGTGTCAAACATATAACTTGTATTGCATCAAATTGTCCCTGAGAATAAGGTTCCTTGCAAGTTTGTATGGGGGATAAGAGCAAATGACTTTCCTTTCTCTCCAGGATAGTTGCCATCTGACTCTTTCAACAGTGGTAAAATATCACTAGATGAGTGGCTAGTTGAGCAAATTATGGTAGAGCCAGAGTCACATGGCTGAGGCAGCCTTAAATGTCCTCTCATTTAACTAACTTTCCTTCATGATATTTCCAGCCACACAGCCATTTACATCTGATTTATCATCCATGAGAATTTTTCTGTTCTGCTTTCAGAAATGAAAATGATCACAGTAACTAGGCATTAACCTGAGTGCTTTCCATGCTACAAACTCATTTAACTCATTTAACACTTCCAATTCCCCAACAGAAACAGAAATTACCCTCTAAATTAGGTGCTACTGTGACTCTCATTTTACAAATGAGTCTCCTGGAAGTCATAAAAGTTAAGTAACTTAAGCCCAGGTTTATCTGCCTTCTGAGACTGTGCCTTTAGGCTTGAATATACACTGCTCTCTCCCAATTTCTTCCATCAGGATTTTCATATCCTGCTCCCTTTCCTCCCTGCCTTTCCACCTAAAAAGCACTTTTGTCCAGAATAGCTTTGCTGTTAAACATTATTTCAGATTTAAGTCAAAGTGTTACATCTTTGGAAAATTCATATTTTTGGACTTATCCCTAAGTGAAGTAATAAATTACATCTTATAGAATAAATTTCAGGAACTTGTAAAGATATATTTTGGGAGGAAACTTGCCTGGTGTCTCTGAAATCATGCCCCATAAGACATCTATCTCCTTCATTTGTGACAAGACTAACCTTTACAGGGACTACTGGTTTCTTTGCTTTCCACTTCTGGAACTTCAATTGCCATCTCAGATGAGGGGAACAAAATAAAACAAACAGAATTAAGGCTACATATGATGTAGAAGTGAATCATAGGAAGATGATACATGTGTCCATTCCCAGATGAGAATTATATTTAGGGTAATCTACCTTTTGTCAAATACAGGCAGTGAACAGGATTATTACTCTTACTGCTTTTTCAAACTCACATTCTTCAACAGAACTCAGAACATTTTTTTAATAAGATAAATTTGCAGCAAGATTACCAGAGGAAACAAACAAGATCAGACAGATAAAATGATATTTTAAATGTAATTTAATATTGGTTTAGATGTTGGTAATTCTCTTTTGCATATTTACATCTAAATATTATGTGTCAATTTAGGGGAAATGCTATTTCTCAGTTTTCTTCTGGTTTTCATATTATTACAACTTTAAATTGTATTTATAACTATTTTATTATGATTGTTCTTTAAAATCACTCAACATGGATGGGCCACGGTGGCTCAGCAGGCAGCGTTCCTGACTGCCATGCCAGAGACCTGGCTTGGATTCTCGGTGCCTGCCCATGTAAAAAAAAAAAATCACTCAGTGTGTGTTTAGTATAATATTTTGCTGTTTGACACGATTGATTTAATAGCTTTTACAGGCAAGAACACTACTTACTGGAAATAATTGATGATTTTGAAATATTGAGCACATGATTAAAAGTGACAGATTTATTCAGGCCCATTGAACAATGCAAGTGTGAATGGTATCTGTGTACATTAATATAAGATAATGTCACTTTGAATATTTCAGACTTTAGTTATCCTCAGAGCTGAAAGAGAAATGACATAATTTATAATTTTTACAATACTCTTAATTAACCTGATTTTTCTTTTATAATTATAAGGTAATATAAAAATATGTTAATTAAATCATTGTATATATTATTTTTAATGTTCTCAATATCTCTTATAATTAATTAGAAAAATCAGAATTTGGAAATACTAAATCATAAATAGATAAAATATTATCAATAGGCATTATGCAAAGCAGATAGGCACATCAAATAATGTACCAAAATATGTTCTTCTCTAGTTCTGAATTTTGAGGATATATTTTCTTTCATGCGAGAACATCTTTATATTTCTAGTGTTAATCCGTGGGACACATGGGACAATACAACCCCTTTCAATCATGTTCACCTTCAAAATGGTAATATTACTTATAGACCCACTAATGAACTGTCGTTGCTTCTATTTATTTACTTAATTTAAGCTCAACTCTTTAGCTAACTGTTCACCCATCTCTAGATTCCATATATCTGTAGGTCCCCTATGTTCTGATTTTACCTTTACCATGGTCATAAAAGTGGAATCATACAGTATCTATCTTTTTGTGTCTGGCTTATGTCACTCAGCATTATGTCCTCAAGGCTCATCCATCTTGTCATGTGCTTCAGGACTTCATTTCATCTTACTGCTGCATAATATTCCATCATATGTATATAGCACATTTTGTTAATCCACTGTCTGTTGATGGGCACTTGGATTGTTTCCATCTTTTGGAAATTATGAATAATGCTGCTATAAATATCAGTGTGCAAACGTCTGTTTGTGTCACTATTTTCAGCTCTTTTGGGTATATACTGAGTAGTGCTATTGCTGGGTCATAGGGCAGCTCAGTATTTAGCTTCCTAAGGAACTGCCAAACTGTCTTCCATAGTGGCTGTACCATTATACATTTCCACCAGCAATGCATAAATGTCATAATTTCTCCACATCCTCTCCAACATTTGTAGCTTCCTGTTTGTTTAATAGCAGCCATTTTTATAGGTGTGAGGTGGTATTTCATTGTAGTCTTGATATGCATCTCCCTTATAGCTAGTGAAAATGAACATCTCTTCATCTGCCTTTTAGCATCTTTATTTGCTCTTCAGAAAAATGCCTATCCATATCTCCAGGCCATTTTATAATTGGATTGTTTGTTCTTTTGTTGTTGAGTTGTATGATTTCTTTATGTATACAGGATGTCAAACCCTTATCCAATGTGTGATTTCCAAATATTTTCTCCCATTGAGTTGGCTGCCTCTTTAACTTATTGGAAAAGTTTTTGAGGCACAGAAGCATTTGATTTTGAAGAGTTCCCATGTATCTACTTTGTCTTTTGTATCTTGTGCTTTGGATGTAAAATTTAGGAAATACCTCCTATTACTAGCTCTTGAAGATGTCTCCCTACATTTTCTTCTAGAAACTTTATGGTACTTGTTCTTCTATTTAGGTGTTTGATCCACTTTGAGTTAATTTTTGTATATGGTGTAAAGTAAAGGTCCTCTTTCATTCTTTTGGCAATTTATATCAAGTTCTCCCATGATCTTTTATTGAAAAGGCTATTTTGTCCCATTTCAGTGAATTTGGGGGCCTTATCAAAGATCAGTTGACCATAGATTTGGTGGTCTATTTCTGTGCTCTTGATTTGATTCCATTGGTCAATACTTCTATCTTTGTGCCAGTACCATATTGTTTTGACCACTGTGGCTTTATAATAAGTTTTAAAATCAGGAACTGTTAATCCTCCCATTTCATTCCTCTTCTTTTAGGATGCTTTTAGCCATTCAGTGTCCCTGTCCCTTCCAGATGAATTTGGCAACTAGCTTTTCCAAGTCTTCAAAGTAGGTTATTAGAATTTTGATTGGTACTGCATTGACTCTGTGGGTCAATTTGGGTAGAATTGATATCTTAATTACATTTAACCTTCCCATCTATGAGCATGGAATGCCTCTCCACCTATTTAGATTTTCTTTGATTTCTTTTAGCAATGTTATGTAGTTTTCTGTGTACAAGTCCTTTATGTCCCTGGTTAAGTTCATTCCTAAGTACTTGATTCTTTTAGATGTTATATTTGGAATGGAATTTTTTCCTTAACTTACTCCTCAGTTTGGTGATTGCTTATGTATAGAAACGTTACTGATTTTTGCACATTAATTTTATATCCTGCCACCTTGCTGAATTTGTTTATTAGCTCATGTAACTTTCTTGTAGATTTCTCAGGATTTTCAAAGTATAGTATCATATCATCTGTAAATAATGGAAGTTTTACCTTCCTTTCCAATTTAGATGCCTTTTATTTCTTTGTTCTACTTGATTGCTCTAGCTAGAACTCCTAGTACAATGTTGAATAATAGTGGTGACAGAGGGCATCTTGTCTCATTCCTGATCTTAGGGGGAAAGCTTTCAGTTGCTCTGGATCAAGTATGATGTTGGCCATTGGTTTTTCATATCTGCCCTTTATCATATTGAGGACTTTACCTTTGATTCCTATCTTTTGAAGTGTTTTTATCGGAAAAGGATGTTGAATTTTGTTGAATGCTTTTTCAGCATCAATCGAGATGATCATGTGGTTTTACTCTTTTGATTTGTTAATGTGCTGTATTACATTAATTGATTTTCTTGTGTCAAACCATGCTTACATTCCTGGTATATAATTCTTGGTCATGGTGTATAATTCTTTTAATGTGTTGTTGGATTTGATTTTCTGGTATTTTATTGAGAATTTTTGCATCTATGTTCATTAGGGAGATTGGCCTGTAATTTTCCTTTCTTATAGCATCTTTGTTAGGTTCTGGTATTAAAGGATATTAGCTTCATAAAATAAATTATGAAGTGTTAATTTTACCTCATTTTTAAAAAATGCTTGAGCAGAATTGGTGTTAGTTCCTTTTGGAACATTTGATAAAATTCCCCTATGAAGCCATCTGACCCTGGACTTTTCTTCATAGGAAGATTTTTATTGTTAAACCTTAACAAAGATCTTAGGTGAAGGACTGAATCTCTTTACTTTTGATTGGTTGGTTGAGATCTTCTATTTCTTCCTGAGTCAGTGTAGCTTGTTCATGTGTTTCCAGGAATTTGTCCATTTCATATAAGTTGTCTAGTTTGTTGGTGTATACTTGTTCATATATCCTCTTATGATTTCTTTTATTTCTCCAGGATCTGTGGCAACACACCCCTTCTCATTTCTGATTTTGTTTGTTTGCATCCTCTCTCTTTTTTTCTTTGCAGCCTTGCTAGTGGCCCATCAATTTTATTGATTTTCTCAAAGAACCAACTTTTGGTTTTCTTGATTCTTATTGTTGTTCTTTTGTTCTCCATTCATTTAACTCTGCTTTAATCTTTGCTATTTCTCTTCTTCTATTTGCTTTGGGGTTAGATTGTTACTCTTTCTCAAGTTCTCCGAAGTGAGTGGTGAAATCCTTGATTTTTGCTCTTTTTTGATTTTTTCCTTGATTTTTAATATAGGCATTTAGGCAATAAACTTTCCTCTCAGCACAGCCTTTGCCACATCCCATAATTTCTGATATGTTATATTCTTGTTTTCACTCATCTCCAGATAGCTGCCAATTTCTTTAGCAATTTCTTCTTTGACCCACTGGTTGTTTAAGAGTGTGTTATTTATTCTCCATACATTTGTGAAACTTCATATTTTTTGGTGGCTATTAATATCCAGCTTCATTCCATTGTGATCAGAGAGAGAACTTTGAATAATTTCAATGTTTTTACATTTATTAACCTGTTTTGCATTCCAGCATATGATCTGTTCTGGAGAATGTTCCATGAGCACTAGAGATGAATATATGTCCTGGTGTTTTGGAGTATAATGGCCTATATATGTCTGTTAGGTCTAATTCATTTATCAAGTTGTTTAACTTCTCTACTTCCTTGTTGATCTCCTGTCTGGTTGTTCTGTAGATATAGGAGAATGGTGTATTGAAGTCTCCTACTACTATTGTTGAAACATCTATCACTTTCTTCAATTTTGCCAATGTTTTTTGTCATGTACTTTGGACATCCTTGATTGGGAGCATAAACATTTATGATTATTATTTCTTCTTAGTGAATTGTTCTTTTTATTAACAAATAGGGTCCTTCTTTACCTCTTATGATGTCTTTACATTTAAAGTCTCTTTTGTCTGATATTAGTATAGCTACTCCTGTTCTCTTCTGATTAAAGTATGTGTGGGACATCTTTTTCCAACCTTTCATTTTCATTCTATTTGTATCCCTGTATCTAAGATGAGTCTCTTGTAAGTAGTATATAGCTGGATATTTCTTAATCCATTCTGCCAATCTGTATCTTTTAATTGGTAAGTTTTGTCCATTAATATTCAACAATACTACTATAAAGGCATTTCTTGAATCTACCATCTTGCCCTTTGGATTTTATTTGTCAGATCTATATATTGTTTTCCCTCTTTCTTTTTTTATCTTTCAAGCTACCCTTACTGGTACTCTTCAATTATGTGCCCTCCTCCAGACTTCCCTCTCCTGTCTTTTTTTAAGCCAGCAGAACTTTCTTTAATGATGCTACAAAGTTTCCATGCACTAGGGTAACTTTCCTGAAACCTGTAACTTCCAGGTGTGTCTCTGGACCAGATAATTCCTGAAACTTAGAAGGCCCAGTCTCTCCAGAGCATCAGATAGTTCCAGCTCTGTACCCCATTTTATTGACAGCCCTTTCCAACATGAAAAAGTTAGAATGGGCATAGCTCAAATATCCCTAATAAGTGGGATGGAAAGATCAACAGTGACGGTGGAGTTATACAGAGAAGGTAGGGTTTAACAAACAAATGTGATTGCTGAGTCATTAAACTGATATTTCCTTTAGTCTTCAGTATCTAGAGCAGCTAGAAGTAAAAATCTAAAATTGTGGAATTGTAACCCATACCAAACTCTGAAATATGTTCTACAACAAATTGTTGTGCTGTGCATTGAAATTTATTGTTTTTTTTTGTTTGTTTGTTTTTTTGTATATATGTTTGTAAGGTTTAGGAGGTGAAAGAGAGAAGAGGCAGACCAAAAAAACCTTAGAGTGAGTGAGTTTATTCCTGCGCTCCTGGGCAGAGCTCACAGAACTCTAGGTAGGAAGTTGTGAGCTTGCCGCTGGGTCCTGGTGTGGATGACTTTTAAGCAAGGGGGTTAGGTGACGTCTAGAAAGGGCAGCACATTTTACACAGCTCGAGTCATGGTGACCTTCTCTGTTCCCCCAACCTAACATTGCAGCCTTTTTGTGATAATAGGATGCCAAGATCTTTCTGACTACTTCCTGCTGCACTGGGGTGGTGTGGGGTTATAGGCTGGAATGGTTATAGTCAGGAGAGTGGGGAGGTTGGCTATAGGAATCTAGTGAGGAAGGCAGGTGGTGATAATGATGTAGGAGCATTTGGTTGATTGCCACCCATGACAGTTCTTTTATGCATCCTTGAAGGAAGTTGAGGAGACAGGGAACTAAGAGAAAGAAAAGACAGATTAGGATAATTGGTCCTAGGAGCGGGAGGAGCCATGTCACAAGGGGCGAAGAGAACCAGGTTAGGGCAGAGTTTGTTCCCTGTTTTCTATGGTAGAGATCTTCTTTTAGTTTGTTTAGGGTGTGAACATTTTGTTCTACCAGACCCAACTCATTGACATAATAGCAGCAATCTTCTTGGAGGAATATGCACATCCCTCCTTTTTTGGCTGTTAGCAGGTCCAAGGCCCATTGATTTTGAAGAGTCACCTGGGCCAGTGAGGTAAGTTGACCTTGCAGAGAAGATAGGGATTATGATGTTGATTCCAGGGCCACCTATAGTTGAGTCTCAAAGTTTTGAGAGGTTAAAATACCATGTCCTAGCACTCCTCCTGCTGCTGCTGAGGCTGCGACTGAGGCAGCCAGACTGATGCCTACCAGGATAGGAAGGAAGGCAGCCCTTCTGGAGCGAAGGGGAGGCAGTAGCCAAGTTAGCTCGGATTCACCATAGAGGGTTAATTGAGGAATTATGGTCACCAGGTGGCATGGTCCTGGGATAGTGGGGTTGAGGCACTTGGTAAGAGTCCCATTACACCAGAAATATTGTCCTTTAGGGGTGTGGGTGGAGTTGTGGATGGTGATGTTAGTTTGGCATTTGCTATGGAGCTCTGCTTGGCTCATGGTTGTGTGGGTGAGGCAGCAGAACCTAAGGGGGTAGGGAAGGTTATTGGGCTCTGGTTCCCATAGGGGGATGTTCTTTAGGGTGGTATGGCAGGAATCAGGGTTATGATTGTGTATTTGGGTAAGATTTATAGGGACAGCTGCTAATAGGGGCCTTCCCAATGAAGCACAAAAGAAACAGTGGGTTACATTGGGAAATATTTGTGTTTGGTTGAGGAATTGTAAGGTATATTAGAGGATTTGGAGCCATGTTAAGGGGCTGTTGGGGCAGAGAGTTTTGGTGAGGTGGTTGGAGAGGTTCTGCTCTGCTTGTAAAATGTTGATAGACACCTGGGTATGAGTGTTATTCTCAAGGATATACTCGTGATGTATTTCAATGGGTGCTTACGGGGTACCGGGACCAGCTGCTGTAGAATAGTTTACCTTGAACCCCCATCACCCATCTAGTGTCCCAGGGATCTGCAATATTCATGTAAAATCATTTGGAACTGATGTAGAAGAGTCCCGTCCCATCATCAGCATCATGTATTTTGCATGACCAATAAGGGCATCCCCCATATATGTCGTTATACTTGTCCTGGTTGCAGTAAGTTTTAGTTTGATCATGTGGAAAGCAGGCAAATGGTCCCCCATTGCTACCAATTTAGGAGTTATGGGGATGGTTAAAGATTGGCTACAGCCCTCGAGAGGGCAGTCTCCTGCACCAATTATATGGCTGGTCGACTTGCCATTTTGGTTAACAGTTTCCCAGATTTTGAATTTCCATATATAGGAAGTGCCCTCAATGGGGGTTAGGACGGTGAATAGTGCGAGTGAGGTGGATGCGAGTGGGGCCCAGAGGGTGACAGGTGTATGGGCTTTCGTTCTGTTTGTATAGCTTGACCCATGACAGGTGGTTCCAAGAAGGGTCACCTAGAAGTTTTACCACCATAGGAATGGTAAGAATCACCCTGTGTGGGCCAGTCCACTGTGGTTGGAGTAGTCCGGGCTGGAGCTGTTTAAGGAGTATTTCATCTCCTGGCTGGAGACCATGGGGAAGATCAGCGGGATCAGTTTTTCCAGGTTGTGGCAGGAATTGATCGGTGTGTTTTCCTTCAGCAAATGCCTGATTAAGGAGAGATAAGGTAAGTAAGAGCCCAGAGGAGGAGGTTGCACCAGCAGATGGTGATTGAGTAGGAATGGATGGCCGTACATGAGCTCAAAAGGGCTTAAGAACGTAGGTAGGTGCTTGTGGAGCAGTGCGTAGTCAGGCAAGGGCCAGCGGAAGCTGGTCAACCCAGAACTGTCATAATTCAATGGATAGTTTGGTTAATTGCGTCTTGATAAGACCATTAGCTTGTTCCACCTTACCTGAGGATTGGAGTCTGTATGGGATATGTAGTTTCCAGTCTATTCCCAAGGCAGACGAGGCCTGCTGGACCACCTGAGAAATAAAAGCTGGGCCATTATTGGATTGGATGGAGGTGGGTAGTCCAAAGCAGGGAATGATTTGTTTTAAGGAGGATGTCAGCTACCACATCAGCAGTTTCCCATGTAGTAGGGAAAGCTTCTATCCAGCCTGTCAGGGTGTCAATCATAGTAGGTATCAGAATTTTTTGTGTGTGCACATGCATGTGAAATCAGTTTGCCAGTCCTGCCCCAGAAGGTGGTCCCTTAGTTGATGGGTTGGGAAAGTGGGGCACAACCCTCCTTGGGGGTTTGTTATTTGGCAAGTGGGACAGGAGGAACAGACCGACGTTATGAGGTGAGTTAAGGATGAGTGATGGAATAAGGGCTGGAGGAACCATGTGAGGGCCCTGGGTCTGATATGAAGTGATGAATGTACCTGAGAAGGAATATCAGGGGCCTGTTTGGTTGGGAGAGCCACCTTGTTATTGAGGAAGATCCAGCCCTCAGGTGTAGTAGAGCCTCCCTGTGCAAGGAGGTTTTCACGTTCCCTGGAAGAATAGGTGGGTTGGAGGGAGGGGAGAGTAAAGAAAAGAATTGGTGCTGGAGGGTTTAAAGGTGAGGGTTCTTTGGTCAGTTCCCATGTAACTGCATCAGCCCAGTTATTTCCACGGGTGATTTCGGATTTATCTGTTTGGTGTCTGTTCTGGTTTGCTAGGTGCCGGGATGCAATATACCAGAAACGGAATGGCTTTTTAACAAGGGGAATTTAATGAGTTGCTAGTTTACAGTTCTAAGGCCAAGAAAATGTCCCAATCAAAACAAGTCTATAGAAATGTCCAATTTAAGGCATCCAGGGAAAGATACCTTGATTCAAGAAGGCAGATGAAGTTCAGGGTCTCTCTCTCAAGTGAGAAGGCATATGGCGAACACAGTCAGGGCTTCTCTCTTGGCTGGAAGGGCACATGGTGAACACAGCATCATCTGCTAGCTTTCTCTCCTGGCTTCCAGTTTCATGAAGCTCCCTGGGAGGTGTTTTCCTTCTTCATCTCCAAAGGTCGCTGGCTTGTGAACTCTCTGCCTTGTGGTGCTGCAGCATTCTCTGCTCTCTCTGAATCTCTCTCTCCAAAATTTTCCTCTTTTATAGGACTTCAGAAACTAAGCAAAACCCACTCAAATGGGTGGAGACATGTCATCCCCTAATCCAGTTTACCACTCTTGACTAAATCACATCATCCAGGGAGATAATCTCATTACAGTTTCAAACATACAGTATTGAATAGAGATTATTCTACCTTTATGAAATGGGATTTATATTAAAACATGGCTTTTCTTAGGGGGCATGCTTCCTTTCAAACCAGCACAGTGTCCTTTGCAATGGATGATGGCCACCTGTGATGGTAATTGAAGTGCTTGAAGCAGGTGTTGGATAAGCTTAGTGTTAATTACAGGTGAGCCTTTGGTGGTAAGGAACCCTCGCTCCTTCCAGATGGCTGAGTGGCAGTGTGCTATCAGAAAAGCATATTTGGAGTCTGTGTAGATGTTGGTGGATTTATTTTCAGCTAGGTGTAAGGCCGTGGTGAGAACAATTAGTTCAGCCTTTTGGGATGTGGTTCCCTCTGGGAGTTGTACTTCTTCAAGTATTTTGGTGGGAGAAACTATAGTGTATGAAGTCCTGTGCTTTCTCCATTGGTCTATTATTGAGCTGCCATCAATAAAGAGGGTGAGGTCAGCCTGTGACAGGAGTGTGTCTGAGAGGCCCTGGTGTGGGGAGGCGAGCTCTTCCATGGTTTTGGTGCAAAGGTGAGTGGGCTGTGGAGAGGGGTTTGATTGGGGGCTGCGAGGGAGAAGAGTAGCAGGGTTGAGTCCAGGTGAGACAGAAAGTGTGATATCTGAGTTTTCTAGGAAGAGTAAGTGAAATTCCTGGAGATGGGAAGGAGTGAGCAGAGAGAGAGATTTATGGGATAAGAGGTATTGTAAACAGTGGGATGACAGTACTTGGAGAGGCCTACCCAGATTAAGTTTAAGAGCTGTACGAGTTAGCGTGGCTGCCGCAGCCAGCGTTCAGAGACAGGGAGGCCACCCACAGGCAGTGGGGTCCATTTGCTTAGAGAGGTAGGCCACTGGAGTATAAGTTGGTCCCGGGGGTTGGGTTAAGACTCCCACCGCTATTCCTTGTTTTTCATCGGTGAAAAGGAAGAAGGGCTTGTCAGGATTTGGAAGAGCGAGCAGGGGAGAATGAAGTAAGGCACTACAGAGAACCAGAAAAGCTTTGGCTATAGTAGAGGGATCGTTCAGGGGTCCTGTAGGTGTCACCTTGGCTGCTTCATAAAGAGGTTTTGCTAGGAGGGAAAAGTCAGGGACCCAGTGTTGGAAGAACCCCACAAAACCTAGGAAGGATAAAATTTGTTCAGCATTTTCTGGAGGTTGGAGTTCTTGGAGGGCTTGCTTTCTGTCTACTGTTAGATGTTGGGATGTGGGAGTGAGGCAGAGCCCCAGATAGGTGACGGTGGAGGAAGAGAGTTGAGCTTTGGCAGGGGAGACTCGATATCCTTTGTTAACTAAAAAATTCAATAGGGTGGTTGTAGCCTTTGTGGAAGTTTCTTCAGAAGGGCTGTAAATTAATAGGTCATCTATGTATTGGAGAATGATACTGGGAGTTAGATTGCCACATATTAGGTCCCTGGCTAGGGCTTGGCCAAAGATATGGGGGCTGCCGTGAAACCCCTGAGGTAAAACCATCCATGTAAGTTGTTGGGCAGCCGAAGAGTCTGGGTCTTCCCAGGTAAAGGCAAATAAATTGTAACAGGCAGGGTCTAGAGGGGTTGTAAAGAAGGCATCTTTGAAGTCTAGGACAGAATAATGAGTGGTGTGAGGGGGGATGTGTGGGAGAAGAGTATATGGGTTGGGAACTACTGGGTGGATGGGGATGACAGCCTCATTAATTAGTTGGAGGTCTTGGACTAGATGATAAGAACCATCAGTTTTTTTGACAGGCAAAATAGGAGTGTTATATGGTGAGTTAGTGGGTATAAGGCATCCCTTTCCCTTGAGCCAGTTAATGATGGGCTGGAGTCCTTTTTGATAGGTTATGGAGATGGGAAATTGTGGCCAAGATGGGAATGCGGAGGGATCCTTTAGCTGGATAAGAACCGGTTTATGATGGGAAGCTATTAGGGGAGTTGAGGTACCCCATACCTCTGGGTTCACTAGGTGAGGCGGTAGAGGAGGGAAGGGAAGGGTGGAACCCTGGTTGGAGGTGGAGGCCACACATAAGGGTAATAGTAAACTCATTTGAGGTTTTTGTATCCAGTGATGTGAGGCTCCTAATTTGGTGAGAAGATCCCACCCCATTAGTGGGCTGGGGCAGGAAGGCATCACTAAGAAAGAGTGTGTAATGGGGTCGCCTTCTATTAAACATGTAAGTGGTTCAGTAGTAAAGGGGCATGAAGGACGGCCATCTCTGTCCATAACCGTGACCTGGGAAGGGAGAAGTTGACCTGAGTAAGAGGGGAGGATGGAGAAGGTAGCCCCCGTGTCCACTAAAAAGGAGGTGGACTTACCCACTACCTTGATTGTTACCCTGGGTTTGACGAGGGGGATCGGGGTTGCTGAGGCTGGGCATCATCAGTCATTGGTGGCCAGGCCCAGGACTGCCAGTGGTGGGTCAGGGGTTGGAAGGACGGCCCCTCCATGGCTAGGCACTGTGGGGCAGTCACTTTTCCAATTTTCCCACAGAGAGGGCATGGTCCCTTGGGCAGCCGAGGATTGGGGCACTGGCAGGACCAGTGTCCATCGAGGCCACATTTGAAACATTTTCCTGGTGACGGATTAGTTGTAGCTGGCTTCTTGTCAGTTGAAGTGGGCCACAGGGCCGCAATCAGGGATTGGGTTTGTAAGTTCACCCTTTGGCGGTCCCAGGACTCTTTCTCCGCCCTCTCTAATTCATCACAAGTATTAAAAATTTTAAAGGCCGTGTTTACCAGCTTACGAATAGGGGCCTGGGGACCATCCTCGATTTTTCTAAGTTTGTGCCTTATATCTGGAGCTGACTGGGATATAAAATGTGTGGCTAAGACAGTTTTACCAGCCTCCGAGTCAGGGTCTAGGCAGGTATATTGGGAGAGGGCTTCTGTGACCCGTTTAGAAAAGCGGCAGGATTTTCTTCAGGACCTTGAGTAATTTCCCTTAGCTTATGAAAGTTTATGACTTTATGGGAAGCTTCTTGCATGCCAGCTATGATGCATGTAAGCATTTTGTCTCACCTAATCCATCCGTTTTTCCCTGCTGGAGTGTCAACTTGATAGTCCCACCCTGGCTCTTGATCTGGTACTGCCTCCACCCCCACTGGCATGGTGTGGTTGGTTATATGCACCTGGTTAGCATGAGCCCTGGCTGCATGGAAAATGCTGTCCATTTCATCTGTAGTTAAGGAAGAAGAGCAGATTACATGAATGTCATGCTAGGTAAGGTTGTAGGCATTAGCCAGATATTGGAATTCTTTAGTATAGGTAATTGGATTGTTGGAGAAGGAGCCCAACCATTTTTTGATGTGAGAGAGATCGGCCAGGGAGAAGGGAGTGTGTACTCGAATTAACCATTCAGGTCCAACAACTTCCCTGAGGGGACAGAGTAAAGTAGTTTTTGAGCAGGTATGGGAGCTTACAGGTGAGGATGGCAAGGCTGTTGAGGATGGCGAAGGATTAGGCGGTGGTGGAGGAGCTGGTGAAGGAAGAAGAGGGCACGGTGGTGGTTGGAGAGCCACAGGAGTAGAAGGAGGAAGGGAAGGATAAGATGGTGGCTGGAGAGCCACTACAGCAGAAGGGGAAAGAGGACAAGATGGCGGCTGGAACACTGCCGAGAAGGAGAAGGAGGAAGAGAAGGGCAGAGAAGGAGGAAGAGAAGGGCAAGATGGTGGCTGGAGTGCCACTGGCACAGAAGGGGAAAGAGGAGGGCAAGATGGTGGCAGGACCTCCCTCCTACATAGGACATGACTCCCAGAGATGCAAATCTCCCTGCCAATGTGGGACAGGACTCACAGGGATGAGCTGGGGCCCAGTATCATGGAACTGAAAAAGTCTTCTAGACCAAAAAGGGGAAGAGAGAAATGAGACAAAATAAAATTTCAGTGGCTGAGA
>PVIY010046196.1:0-18607 GCA_004026745.1 Myrmecophaga tridactyla | reverse complement strand
AATATCTTTTCCCAACCTTTCACTTTCAGCCTATGTTTATCCTTGGGTTTAAGATGCATTTCCTGTAGACAGCATATAGATGGGTCCTGTTTTTTTAATCCATTCTGCCAGTCTATGTCTTTTGATTGGGGAGTTTAATCCATTAACATCTACAGTTATTATTACTGTACAGGCAATACTTTCTTCTAACATTTTGCCTTTTGGATTTTATACGTCATATCTAATTTTCATTCTTTTTACCTTTACTGATAGTCTTCATTTCTACACTCTTCTCCACACCTCTCTCTCCTGTCTTTTCATATCTGCCTCTAGTGCTCCCTTTAGTATTTCTTGCAGAACCGGACTCTTGGTCACAAATTCTCTCAGTGATTCTTTGCCTGAAAATGTTTTAATTTCACCTTCATTTTTGAAGGATAATTTTGCTGGATATAGAATTCTTGGTTGGCAGTTTTTCTCTTTTAGTAATTTAGATATCTCATCCCACCGTCTTCTCGCCTCCATGATTTCTGCTGAGAAATTTACGCATAATCTTATTGGGCTTCCCTTGTATGTGATAGATGGCTTTTCCCTTGCTACTTTCAAGATTCTCTCCTTCTCTTTGACCTCTGACATTCTGATTAGTATGTGTCTTGGAGTACATCTATTTGGATCTGTTCTCTTTGGGGTATGCTGCCCTTCTTGGATCTATAATTTTAAGTCTTTCATTAGAGTTGGGAAATTTTCGATGATAATTTCCTCCATTGGGTTTTCTCCTCCTTCTCCCTTCTCTTCTTCTGGGACACCCACAACACGTATATTCATGCAGTTCAATTGTCATTCAGTCTCCTGAATCCCTGCTCATATTTTTCCATTCTTTGCCTATATTTTCTTTTGCTTGTCAGATTTCAGATGTCCCGTCCTCCAGTTCACTAATTCTGTCTTCTGCCTCTTGAAATCTAGCATTTAGGTTTCCATTGTTTTTTTTCATCTCTTCTACCGTGCCTTTCATTCCCATAAGTTCTGTGATTTGTTTTTTCAGACTTTCAATTTCTTCTTTTTGTTCATTCCTTACCTTCTTTATATCGTCTCTCAATACATTGATTTGGTTTTTGATGAGGTTTTCCATATCTGTTTGAACATTCTGAAATAATTGTTTCAACTCGTATATCTCATTTGAATTGTTGGTTTGTTCCTTTGACTGGGCCATATCTTCAATTTTCCGAGTGTGATGTGTTATTTTTTGCTGGCATCTAGGCATTTAATTTCCTTAATTAGTTTATTCTGGAGATTGCTTTCACTCCTTTTACCTAGGATTTTCTTGCTGTATGAATTTGTGGTCTGTCTGTTCTTTGACATTCAGTTCAGCTTATTCTGGACCACTAGCTTAGGTTTTGTTTAACAGAGCAGAATTTTTCAGTTCTTGTTTTCTTGTTTCTTGCCCTGCCTGATGGTGCCTTTTTCTCCCCACCCTTAGAAGGGTCTACTTAGGTATTATAGACCCCAGCCAGATTTTCCCAGACCAAACTAGCCTCCTATCAGGAGGAAAGAGTCACCTGCATCAGTTTTCCCTGAGGGTGAGACCCAGCAGGTTGAAAGACTTTCCTGTGAAGTCTCTGGACTCTGTTTTTCTTATCCTGCCCAGTAAGTGGCGCTTGTCTGCCTCCAGGTCCCACCAGCATAAGATGATGCAGTACCTTTAACTCTGTCGTGGCCCCAGCAGTTGTTCTGTACTGTTCCTGGTTATTTAGTAGCTGTTCCAGAGAACAAACTAAATCCCACACCTTGCTAAGCTGCCATCTTGGCACCTACCTCTCCTGCTTATTCCTACTCATCTCTTGATGGGTGCTTGGACTGTTTCCATCTTTTGACAATTGTGACTAGTGTTGCTATGAACATCAGTGGCAAATATCTGTCCGTGTCACTGCTTTCAGCTCTTCTGGGTATATACTGAATATTGGTATTGCCAGGTAATAGAGCACCTCAATATCTAGTTTTCTGAGGAATCACTAAACTGTTTTCCACAGAGGCTGTATACATTCCCATCAGCAGTGAATGTGTTCCAGTTTCTCTACATCATCTCCAACATTTGTAGGTTTCTGTTTAATAGCAGCCACTCTCATAGATGTGAGGTGATATCTCATTGTCATCTTGATTTGCATTTCCCTTGTAGCTAATGAAGATAAGCATCTCTTCATGTGCTTTTGACCATTTATTTGTGCTTTTTGGAAAAGTGTCTATTCATATCTTTTACCCATTTTATAATTGGATTGTTTGTTCTTTTGTTATGGCGTGATATATTTTTTTTACATACACAGGATATCAAGCCTTTATCTGCTATGTGGTTTCCAAATATCGGTTTCTAAATATTTTCTCCCATTAAGTTGACTGCCTCCTCACCTTTTTTGACAAGGTCTTTTGAGACGCAGAAGTTTTTGATTATAAGGAGTTCCCATTTGTCTATTTTTTCTTTCATTGCTTCTGCTTTGTGTTAAGTTTAAGCTACCTCCTAATACTATGTTCTGAAAATGTTTCCCTTTATTTTCTTCTAGGAGTTTTATGGTACTCCCTCATTTTTAGCTCTTTGATCCATTTTGAATTAATTTTTATATAGGGTAAAAAGTAGGGATCCTCTTTCATTCTTTTAGCTATTGATATCCTGTTCTCCCATGTCCACGTATTGAAAAGACTATTTTGTCTCAGTTCAGTGGATTTGGGGGCCTTATCGAAAATCAGTTGACCATAGATTTGGAAGTTTATCTCCACACTCTAGGTTTGATTCCATTGATAAATGCTTCTATTTTTGTGCCACTGCTATGCTGTTTTGACCACCATGGCTTTATAGTAAGCTTTAAAGTCAGAAGGTATTAGTCCTCCCACTTCACTTTTCTTTTTTAGGATATCTTTAGCTATTTGATGTCTCTTTCTCTTCCAAATAAATTTGATAACTAGCTTTTCCACGGCTTCAATGTAGGTTGTTGAAATTTTGAGTGGTATGTCATTTAATCTGTAGATCAGTTTGCATAGACTTGACATCTTAATGACATTCAACCTTCCTATCCATGAGCATGGAATGTCTTTCCATGTATTTATTTGTCATTTTTTATTTCTTTTAACAATGTTTTACAGTTTTCTGTGTACAAATCCTTTACATCCCTGGTTAAGCTTAGTCTTAGACATTTGATTCTTTTGGTTGCTGTCTTGAATGGATTTTTTTTTCTTAATTGTCTTCTTAATTAGGTCATTACTTGTATATAGAAACATTACTGATTTTTGTACATTAATCTTGTATCCCATAACTTTGCTGAATTTTAGCTCAAGAAGCTTTGTCACAGATCTGTCAGGGTTTTCTAAGTATAGGATCATATCATCTGCATATAATGAAAATTTTGCTACTTCCTTTCCAATTTGGATGCTTTTCATTTCTTTCTCCTGCCTAATCATTCTAGTAAGGATTTCTAGTACAATGTTGAGTAATAGTGGTGACAATGGACATCTTGTCTTGTACCTGATCTTAGGAAGAATGCTTTCAGTCTTGCCGTTAAGTATGATGGTGGCTGTGGGTTTTTCATATATGCCCTTTATCATATTGAGGGAGTTTCCTTCGATTCTTACCTTTTGAAGTGTTTTTATTAGGAAAGAAGGCTGAATTTTGTCAAATGCTTTTTCACCATCGATCAAGATGGTCGTGTGATTTTTCCCTTTTGATTTGTTAATGTGATGTATTACATTGGTTGACTTTCTTGTGTTGAACCACACTTGCATTCCTGGTATAAACCTCACTTGGTCATGAAGTATAATTCTGTTAATGTGTCATTAGATTTGATTTGCAAGTATTTTGTTGAAAATTTTTGCATCTAGGTTCATTAGTTTTTCTTTCTTGTAGCATCTTTATCCAGTTTTGGTATGAGAGTGATATTAGCTTCATAAAATGCATTAGGTAGTGTTCCTTTTTCCTCACTTTTTGAGAACGGTTTTAGCAGGACTGATGTTAGTACTTTTTGGAATGTTTGGTAAAATTTCCTTGTGAAGCCATCTGGTCCTGGGCTTTTCTTTGTGGGAGGATTTTTGGTGACTGAATCTCTTTGCTTTTCATTGATTTGTTGAGATCTTCTGTTTCTTCTCAAGTCGTTATAGGTAGTCCATGTGTTTCTAGGAATTTGCCCATTTCATCTAAGTTGAGTGGTTTGTTGAAGCATAGTTGTTCATAGTATTCTCTTATGATTTTTCAAGTTCTTCAGGATATATGGTAACAACCCCTCTCTCATTTCTGATTTTGTTTATTTGCATCCTCTCTCGTTTTTTCTTTGTCAGCATAGCTAGGGGTTCATCGACTTTATTGATTTTCTCAAAGAATCAACTTTTGGCTTTGTTGATTCTGTTGTTTTTTGTTGTTCTTCCATTTACCTGTTCCATTTATTTCTTAGTTATTTCTCTTTGTCTGTTTGCTTTAGGATTAATTTCCTGTTCTTTCTCTAAGTTCTCCAGGTAGGCAATCAAGTCCTTGATTTTTGCTTGTTCTTGTTTATTAATATAGAAATTTAGGGCAATAATTTCTCTCTCAGCACTGCCTTTGCCGCATCCCATAAGTTCTGATATTGTATTTTCATTTTCATTCATCTCCAGATATTTACTAATTTCTTCTTTCACCATTGATTATTTAAGAGTTTGTTGTTTAATCTCCATAAATTTGTGAACATTGTTACTCTATCTTCAGTGGAGAGTGGTGTATTGAAGTCCCCCAATATTCTGGTTGAAACATCTGTGGCTACCTTCAGTTTTTCTGGTGTTTGCATCATATACTTTGGAGCTACTTGTTTGGGAGCATAAACATTTATAATTGTTATTTTTTCTTGGTGAGTTGTCCCCTTTTATTAATATGTAGTGTCCTTCCTTGTCTCTTATGACTTTTTTTTTTTTTTTTTTGAGTACGTGGTCCAGGAATCTCACCCGGTTCTCCCTCTTGTCATGGAAGGTGAGCATTATACCACTAAACCACCCATACACCCTTGACCTCTTTACATTTAAAATCTATTTTGTCTGATATTAGTATAGCTACTCCTGCTTGAACGGAACATCTTTTTCCATCCTTTCACTTTCAATCTATTTGTATTCTTGGGTTTAAGATGCATCTATTGTAAAGAGCATACAGATGAATCATAATTTTTAAACCATTCTGCCAATCTTTATCTTCTACTTGATGAGTTTAGCCCATTAATGTTCAAAGTTATTACTGTAAAAGCAGTTTTTAAATTTGCTACTTTATCCTTTAGTTTTTATTTGTCAGGTCGATATATTCTTTTCCCTTTCTCCCTTTTTATCCTTTAAATTACCCTTACTGGTACTCTTCAGTTTTGTGCCCTCCTCCAGATCTCTAGTCAGTTGTCCTGCTAATATCCAAATACTATGTTTCCTTAGATATAATAGTCAATCCACCCAGTCAAAAAAATGTTACCCTGACTTGGCTTGTTTTTGCAAGTGGTGATCCTACTGATTACTGTTCTTATGGTATAAGATCACATTCTTCCCTTTTTCTGAGAATTGGGATAAGATTTGCTCAATCAAATGTATACTATTTCTGCTTTGAAGGTCATCCTTCTTGATAGAAAAGAGAGACAAAATAGAGATGGAAACTTCTGCTTTATTGTACTGTTCATTAAGATAACATTATCAGCTCTGGTCAGTCAATCTTTCCTTCCTTGGGCCTTTGCGCTTCAAATGAGAATTCAAAGCCTATTATTTATATACATATATATTTTTTGGGGGTACATGGTCTAGGAATTGAACCTGGTTCTCCTGCATGGTCTAGGAATTGAACCTGGTTCTCCTGCATGGAAGGTGAGCATTCTACCACTGAACCACCCATGTACCCCTCTGTTTTATATTTTTAAAAATATTTTTTTAAAAAGCAAGTTTTACCTCATCACTATGCTTGCTTTTCTTTTTTTTTATTAATTTTTATTTATTAAAAAAATTTAACAACAAACAAAAATATGCTTGCTTTTCCTTTCCTGATACTATTTTTAAAATTTTCTGATAAGGAATTTTTTAAAAATTCGTATTTTTTTCATAATGTAACTCTTCTAAAGATCCTTCTGCCTTCTCATAAAGAGAGGGAAGAAAAGATACTTTTTAATCCCTGGATGGAGTGAGAACTGTAAAATCCACTAAGCCCAGGGGTATTGGGATGAAAAGGCAGACTCCTGGAGGAATTTCTCTCAATGCTTTCCCTTACATACCATTATGAGCTCAGGCTACATTTTCTAGTTTTTGAAATTGAACCCACACTAGTGTTGGGGATTGACTCATTTCCCCCACAAAAGGCATGTTTAGGTCCCAACACCTGGTGCTGTAGGTATGAACCCATTTGTAAATAGGACCTTTGGAGATGTTATTGGTTCAGGTGTGCTCAAACTGAATGAGGGTGGGCTTTAATCTGTTATGGCTGAAGTCCTTATAAGCAAAGGAAATTGGACATAGAAAGAGAGAAGCCATGGGGAGCAGAAGAAGCTTGAAATCAATGGAGTCCTGAGGAGAAAGGAGAGGATGCTGCCATTTGTATTGCCATGTGATGGAAAAGCAAATGACCAAGGATCTCTGACAGACAGCCCCAGAATACCACAGTCTTAGGGGAGAAAGCATTTCCTTGCTTTTTCATTTCTCATTTCCTCGCCTCGATTTTGGCTTTCTTCTAGCCTTAAAACCATGAGCCAATAAATTCCTATGGTTAAGCCAACCCATTGTATAGTATTTGTTTTAGCAGCCAGGAAACGAAAACAACTAGTTAAAATAGACCAATTTGAACATTTTTATCTCTTATGCCTAATAGTTGATTCAATTCATTAAATATACCCACATTTACTTATGAAGAAAATGCTTATGTGAGGGATCAGTATTGAAGTCTCCAATCTTGATACAGAGCAAGAGAAAATGTGAAAATATTTTATAGGATACTGAGCAGCATTTCAACTTTTATTTAATAAGCAGCAGAAAAACATTCACCCACTGACAGATGTTTGCTTTCTCTATAGGAACAAAAGTTGAGCACTTTGCAAAAATTGGATGGAAAAATCATAAACATTCAGTCAATAACCCGTAAGTATTTGAGAGACTTGGTGTAATAAAAATATGAGTTATCCTGCTGTAATATATAGAATTTTATGTTTGAATGTAAGTACGAAATCTCAAACATACTAACTAAAGTAAACTTTTGACTGCTTTTTAGGTTTAGCTCTTGGCCTATATTATTCAGAATACCATATAATTTTAATGACTTTTTAAAAAATGTGCATGTATGGTATTAAACGATATAATTGTCAGACATTGCAACTCTAGTGGAAGATATTTATTATAATTATTTTAATTGGAAATAGCCACTTATATGTTAAGCCATTCATTACAACTTTTCTCCAGGTGTTTTGTTTTTTGTTTTTTTTTTACATGGGCAGGCACTGGGAATCAAACCCGGGTCCTCTGGCATGGCAGGCAAGCATTCTTGCCTGCTGAGCCACCGTGGCCCGCCCCTTTCCAGGTGTTTTGATCAATTAAAAAAAATTGTTTGTAAAATATGTATTTTTAACTGGGTTATATTTAGTTATGTCTGTGTCATTTTATTACTCTCGCTGAGTAATATGGTTATGTCCTAGAAATAATCTGAAGTAAAATTGCATCAAATGTATTACAGATTATTAATCTTTGTACTAATTTTTGGATCTCTAGTGTTTACACAATGCCTAGCTCACACCAAATACTAAAATTGGCCCATTAGGAGTTTAATTGATACCACATAATTAGAATCACTACAGAAGCAGTACTATCAGACAATATAATAGTAGGTAGCTTTATTGAATGCCAATTGTGTGTCACCATGCCAAATACTTTTATTTGCATTTTCCTTTAATCCTCTCAAGGATCCTATAAGGTAGACATTATTTTCCTCATTTTATAAATGAGGAACATGAAGCTTACTGAAATTAAATAGCTTGCCTAAGATAATTTTAGGTAGTGGTAAGATAGTCTGTTTATAGTTTTCCTCATATTAGATTATAAACTCCTTGAGGGCAAGAGCCATCTCCTATTTTTATGCTTTTAATGCTTAATATCATGCCTGGAACATAACAGGTATTCTATAAATTATTTCTGAAGTATTAACATATTTTGGCATATTTAATAAATATAAACAACATGACAAAGAACACTTTTTCCCAGTAGTGGATCATTTAATACCCTTAGATCATTTATTGTGAAAGCTTTAGTGAATTCCCATTCTTGTAAGATAAAATTCATGCTCCCTAGTATGCGATGGCATGCCCTTTATAATTTGGCCCAATTCTGTTTTGCCAGTCTCGTTTCTTTCCACTTCCTTGTCATCCCCCCCAACTCTGACCCCCAACCAATGTGCTATACAGTTTTCCATTCTGTGTTTTTACTTCTGCTGATGGCACTCCCTGGAATATCATTCTGCCTTTCTTCTGTTTGGTAAACATCCGCTAAATCATCAAATCCCAGCCAAATATCATTACTTTTCTTAATACTTTTAAAAAATTTATTACGCATAATGATCTATTCTTGCACACATTCTTTGCATATCTGTATCATAACACATTCTGTTGTATCATAGTTATGAATCTTTTTCTTCCTCTGATGAACCCCTTGAGAGCAGGGATTAATTCATCTTTTTATTCTCAGTGTCTAGCAGGATACTTGGAATATAGTATATGTCCCATAAAACTTTGCTGTTACTAAATAGGAGAGTTAGGGTAAGCAATCTTAAGCCCATAAAGATGGTTGGGACTGATTTATTTCCCCTTAGAACTTGGAGAACCATTAAAAATCCCTGTGATGTCCTGAAACTAGCAAGGAACTCTAGCAATATGCTGAGGAATTGACAACACTATAGTTCCTGGCTTTGAGGCTCCAAAGAGCAGCTCTTGCTTTCCCCCAAAGAATCAAAATTTATATGTTCTCCTCTAAGTCTTCCTCCTAATTAACTCTCTGCCTAACCTGTTACTCATTTATATACTCATTACAACAGTCTTAAGGCATTTCATTAATTCATTTGCCTATTCAACAGATACATATTCAGCAGCCAACTATGTGCAAGACACTGCTGCTGTCCTGCATATATATTTTTTGCTGCTGCAGCATTAAGACCAAGTTCCTTGCCCCCATGAAGCTTCATATACGTTAAAAGGCCTCAGTTGTGTTGACTGGGCAAGTGTTATTTCTGGATGTTAGTTTCATCACTTAGCATCTGTCAAACAGCCAAGAATAGTCTTCTAGATTTGGTTAACAATTTCAGATACTGACTTCTTGCGCTAGGTTTTGCTTGGCTAGTGAAGAAAGAGAATTTTGGGGTCTTCTGAACAGTCATTACAGCTTACCCTATTCCTAAGAAGGTTGAGTTTGGAAACCATGCTCAAATGCTTCCTCACAAACTTTAAGAATACAAAAAGGTGGTAGAGTCTGTGATAAGTAGGGTTAGGGATAGCCCACATCTCCTGAGTCTTCAGACCTGTCTCCATAACTTCTTCCTGAACATCTTTATGGTTATGTCCCACAAGTGTCTCAGACTCAACATGTCCATAAAGAATTTATTATTTCCCCTTAACCCTGTTTTTCCTTCAGCGTTCTCCACTTCTTGGTGAATGACATCAGCATATACCTAGAGATCCAAGTTAGAAAACTAGACATCATTCTAGTCTCTGCCTTGTTCCTAAGTGCCTCATATGCCGTTGAGGATGAAATCTTAGTGATTCTGCCTCCTTACTATCTCTTGAATTCATCGTTTCTCTCTATCTTTCAATTCTGATTCTTTACTTTAGGCCCTTATCATTTCTGCCTTAATCATTACCATAACCTCTTCATTGATTTACTTGCTTCAGGTAATACCTTTTTACAATCCCTTTTCCATATTACAGGCTTCTTGCAAAACAGAACCAGGGGTTGGGACCTTAACAGGTCTTTTGTCAGGGACACAATTCATTCCCCAACAGTAGGCAGTGGTTCAAGTTAAATTCAGGAGCAGAGATGCAGATAGCCGTATGAAGCTCTAAGTTACACAGGCTTTGTCTTTTAAACATTTGAATTGCTTGCTAACTACTACAGGAGTTGAAGCTTTTGTTTTAGAAACATCTCTCTAGTGTTTCTTGCAGCCTCTATTTTGTTCAGAGCAGAGTTTCTTCTCTGTTATAGGAGTCAAAGAAAATATAAATAAATGATCAGGAAGGAAATGTGTTTTGAAGATTGCAGATAATTTATTACGGGTTTCTACATTTATCTGTGCTCATTAGCCTTCATTAAATATGCTTGCATAATATCATTGCTGCAAAAGTTGGCTGAATGGCAAATAATTTAATTCTGCTTTTAAGCAACTAGCATTTTGTAATTCCACAGTAAAAAAAAATGGTATTTTGAAGTTACAATTTTGTTAAACTCAGAATTCACAAGGATTATTTATTAAAGGTTGGAACTGTTTATGAAAGTCTGTTTTGTTGTTTGTGAGAAAGCACATTTGCATGTTATTCTCTCCTGGGCCAAAACCTATTCAACAAAAATTGTAATGCTAGCTCACATTCAGTAACTACATATTTTGTATTTAGGTATTCCCAGTTCCAAGAGGAATACAGTTTAGATGAAGTGATGGCATCACGAAAAGTTTGTGATTATTTGACTCTCTTGCAATGTTGGTAAGGAAAACACTTTTCAAATGTTTACTCCTGCCCTCCCTGCCCGCCCCTCTGTGGGATAACTTTAGGCTCTGTATCTGGGTATGGCTTTTATAGTCCTCTGACCAGTGTCATCCAGTCACCTCAGATGCTCTGGGTCACCTCCATTAGGGTTTCCTTCCTTCCTACTCTTGGCTAGAAACAGCCTGTCTCTTGGAAAATTATATTTCATTTCCTTCTCTCATAACTTATGGGAATTTGTTTTAATTGTATAGTATTCATTAAAATTGGCTGAGAAGGCCAGTGGAGTCCAAAGATTTTCCCCTTGGGTATTTCATTTTCTCTGTTGTATTCTTCCAATATAGGAAATTTTAGTTCCTTGTAGCAGCTGCAAGTAAAAGTGAAACAAGGAAAAAATCATTTTGTAGGAGCTGCAAGTAAAAGTGAAATGAGGAAAAAATGATAGCCCCAAGAATGATGATGATAGTTTTATATTGAAAGGTGCTTCTGTGTCATAGTAGATTAAGTGCTGTGTAACTCCTTCCTGTGTCCCAGTCACCACTAGGCTGTGTCCTGGAGATACTGGCTGGGTTGGAAGTGAACAAGTGGGGTCAGCTTTTACCTAGCAACATGAGGGTCTACCTATTTAGAAAGCCCAGGTGGATTCCCAGAGGGCATCTTGTGTTTGTCACCCTTCTTTACAGCTTGCTCTAAAGGAATTGATCTATTCTGAGGATATCTCAAGAGACATACCCAAATCACAGACTTTCTGGTATCTCCTATTCCCACGTTTCCCAGTTTCCAAGAACTTGGCGCTACATAGTCTGTAGTAGAATGTTTATTGTGCTAGAATAGGAATAACCTTATAGACTCCCTCCTCAGAAGTCACTAGAAAGTGCCTTGTATATCTGCAGAGGCAAATATGGGACTTTTTGCAATAAGAACTTCTTTGGGAAAACTTTAGAGATGGAGGAGCAGTGACTGAAAACATTGAAGTCCTTGATGGTGGCTCAGTTCTCAGATAGAGAAAGCATGTGCACTTTTTAACTGCAGATGTTACCAAGAAGATAGTTCACTGACCAGCAGACATAGTTGGTCTTTCTACCCACATACATAGAACTCCTAGTCTGAAATCCTAGGATTGACATGGTTCTGGGTATTAATAATTATCTTTACCTTCTTTTAGCCCCACCTCAGACGGTGCTGCAGCTGCAGTTTTGGCTAGTGAAGCATTCGTGCGCAAGCATGGCCTGCAGTCCCAGGCTGTGGAAATTTTGGCACAAGAGATGATGACTGATTTACCAAGCTCATTTGAAGAAAACAGTGTTATTAAAATGGTGTGTCTGAGATTTTGTTTTGTTTTAATCAAATTGAGGGATTGCTGTTTAAAACTTCAGGGTGACACCATGTTATCATCAGCTCTGGAAGGTATTTGCTAAAAAAAAAAAAAAATGGCCTAGAAATTGTAATACTATAACCCAACCTGAATAGTCTGTTAGGGGAATATAAATAATAAAAGCAGATGCTTCATATAATGGAATTAAAATGATAATTTTAATGAACTGAACATGCTTTTATTTTGATTTCAAGCCAACTAAATATATCCATTTATTTTAATCTCACATCGTTAAGGGGAAAACAAGGATGTTTTCAGTGATCTTTCTTGAGCCATTGCATTTCAAATTCCTGATGTAAAGATTGAGTACATAATGGAGGATGGAAAAAAAGATGAGAATCCAGACCCACAGTTAGTTGACTAATTGAAAATACATATATATAAATAATAATATGGTAAATTACAGTTTACACAATTATTTTACAACATTGTAGTGGATTTAGAAATGTCCCTATAACTTGCTCAAGACCACAAAGCTAGAATGTGGCTGAGGTCAAACTTACCAGGTTCTCTGATGACAGTACATTTTCCATTTCACCACAATTTTATTTCTTGAAAGAAATTAAGCTTGCATATTGTTTTCATTATTTGAGGCCAAAGATGTTTTAAAAACATGGGCTTTGGAGCATATGGGTTTGAATCCTCTATGATCTTCTAAAAGAAGATTATATATTTTCATATAGACAATCCCTATATATTTCAAAGTATCTGAATCATAATGATCTGTTGAGAAAAACTCTTCGACACACAACTATACATTGTTGCTTGATAAAGTTTTTGTAACGTAAGACAATTTATGGCCTCAGGAATTCTAAGTCCTTTTCATATTTCTTATTTAAAATTCAATTCTTAAAGAAAAATTCAATCCTTTGTTATAGGGATTTTAAAATGTACATTCTTCCTCCTGAATATTATTATGATTTTCTTTGTATATAAAATCAATTGAGATTTCAATGTATGTTATCAATTCTAAGCTATTAAGGTTTTACATGTATTAATCTCTTTCTAAAACGCCGAGATGTAATGCCCTTAATTTATATATGGTTTTGGTTTTAGGTTGGCTTCGATATGAGTAAAGAAGCTGCAAGAAAGTGCTATGAGAAATCTGGCCTAAGACCAAGTGATATTGATGTAATAGAACTTCATGATTGCTTTTCTGTCAATGAACTTCTTACTTATGAAGCACTGGGACTCTGTCCGGAAGGTAATATCTTTGAAAAGTGCAGATTAATTTAGTAAATTTCACTGAGAAAAAGTCACTTTGATTATTAAACAAAATAATTCATGAATTGCCTTTCCTTTCATGGTGGCTCTGCCATACTATGCAAAGTGAATATAAGCCATTTTACTACTGAACTTTTTGAAAAGTAGTTTTAAACAACTGTAACACTGAGATGGCAGAGCATACAAATAATTTATACTGTTTAAATCAAGGGTTCTTATAAGTGAAAAACAGATGTAAAATGACGTGTTTACTCCCAACTATTTCAAATTGTGTTTACATAAAGCATGGCAGAAAATGGAAATATTAGATGGTAGGATCTGGAGGATTTCTTTTTCTTTTCGTTTCCAAAGTGGTTGTACCGCAGTACGTTGTTAACAGCAGTGTATTAGAGTTTCAGTTGCTTCACTAACAGTTGGTGTGGTCAGTGTTAGGGACGGAATCATGTCCCCCCAAAGCCATTCTTGAGTCCTAAACCCAAGTCCTGTGAGTATGAACTCATGTGTAAATAGGATCTGTAAAGATCCTATTAATGTGAGGCCAAACTGATTCAGGGTAGACTTCATCCCATATGACTGGAGTCCTTATAAGCAGAGAAAATTTGGATAAGGCAGTAGAAGTGAGGAGGAGACAGATTGCTGTTTTAAAGCAATTGTTATTTTTTTAATTAGAGAACTTATAGGTTTACAGAAAAGTTATGTAAAAAATACAGCATTCCCAATGGTGGCACAGTGGCAGAGTTCTGGCCTACCATACCGAGACCTGGGTTCGATTCCCGGTCCCTGCCCATTCAAAAAAAAAAAAAAAATACAGCATTCCCATATGCCCCCCATTTGTTGACATTTTGCCTTAGTGTGGTACTTTGTCACAATTGAGGAAAGACTATTAAAATAGTACTATTAGCTACATTCCATAGTTTAAGTTTATTTTTCCCCATATGCCATGCTGTTATTAACACTTTGTATTAATGCTGTACATTTGTTATAATTCATGAAAGAACATTCTTATACTTATATTATTAACCCTGGTCCATCATCCACAATAGAATTCACTATGATCTACAGTCCCATGTTTTATCTTCTAACTTTAATTCTAGGGAAGTAACATACCCAACCCAAACATCCTCTTGCAACCACAATAATGTGCTACCACCACCCCCCTCTATTTCCAAACCCTTACAGTCAACCTAGGTAGAAATTCTGTACAAATTAAGCATCAGCTCCTCATTCTTTACCCAGACAGAGTCTGTCCCCTGGAAACCTGTATTCTCGATTCTGACTCTTAAGTTTGCTTATAGTGAGATCATCCAATATGAATTTGCTTATAGTGAGATTATAGAATATTTGTCTGACTTCATCTGGCTTTTTTCACTCAGTTTAATGTCTCAAGATTTATCCATGTTGTCACATGCATCAGGACTTCATTTCTTTTTACAGCTGAATAATATTCCATCACATGCATATGCCATGTTTTGTTTATCCATTCATCAGTAATGACACTTGGGTTGTTTCCATCTTTTGGCAATTGTGAATAATGTTGCTACGAGCATCCACATGCAAATATCTATTTGAGTCCCTGCTTTCAATTCTTTTGCATATATACCTTGTAGTGAGGTATTATAGTTCTATGCTTAGCTTTTTGAGGAACTGCCATACTGTATTCCAAATTTTTCTACATCATCTCCACACTTTCCAGTTTTTTAATAGCAACCATTCTCATGGGTATGAACTCAGTGTGGTTTTGATTTGCATTTCCCTAATAGCTGTGATGTTGAGCATCTTTTCATGTGCTTTTCAGCTATTTGTATACTCTCTTTAGAGAAATGTCTGTTCAAGTCTTTTGCCCATTTTTAATTGAGTTGTCTTTTTATTGTTGAGCTGTAGGATTTACTTATATATTCTAGATAGTAAATCTTTATTGGATGTGTGGTTTCCAAATATTTTCTACCATTAGTAGGTTGTCTTTTAACTTTTGTTTTTAATTTTGAGGTTCCTTATGCTTTGATGTTCCTTATACTTTTAAGCTCTGAGGCCCATCCTATCTTGTAGCAGTTCAGTTTAATTGCCTCCCTTTTTTTTTTCACTTTCTGTGACAGTTTCCTGCTTTCAGTTTCTTCCTGGTTAGGGTATCCCCCCTCTGATGAGCCTGTTCTAGTTTGCAAGCTGCTGGAATGTGATGCACCAGAATATTCTTCCTTGAATATGTTATAGAATTTGCCAGTGAATCCAAATGCTTCTAACTTTTCTTTGGGGGAAAGCTTTTGATAACAAATTTTAAAAGTTTTAAAATATAGGCATTGTCTCATGTCTATCTGTTTTCGTAAGTTTTATTCTTTGTGAAACTTATCTATTTCATTTAAGTTGTCAAATTTGTCGGCATAATGTTCAAAGTGTTGTTTTATAACCTTTTACTATCAGTAGATTCTGAGGTAATGACCCCTTTTTTATTCCCGAGGTTGGCGATTTGTGTTCTTCTTTTTTGTCTTAATCTTTCTAGCTACAAATTTGTCTTTTTTTATTTCTTTGGTCTTTTTAAAGAATCAGCTTTTCACTTTATTGATTTTCCTAATTGTGGTTTTCATTTTATTGATTTCTACTTTTATCTTTACTGTCCTACGTTCAACTTACTTTGGGTTTACTTTAATTTTCTAATTTATAGTTTCTTATGTTGGAACTATAGCTCATTGGTTTTAGCTCTTTTTTCTTTTCTAATATAAAATTTATAGCTGTACATTTTCCTTTAAGTGGTGCTTTAGGGCATTCTACAAATTTTAATTTGTTTCATTTTCATTGTCATTCAGTTCAAAAAATTTGTAGGTCCCTGATAATTTTGTATTTGACCTGTAAAGTATTTAGATGTCTGTTGTTTAATATCCAGAGGTTTTCCTAGGTCTCACATTGTTCTTTCTTTTTAATTTTATTCTGTGTGCTCAGAAAAATCGCTTTATTTTGGTCCTTTATAATTTATTGAAAGTTATTTTATGGGTCAGCATATGGTCTATATTTGTGAATGAATCATGTGAACTTAATATGTGTCCTGCAGTGGCCAGATGTAGTTAGTGTTCTTTGTCAATTAGATCAAGATGCTTGATAGGATTTTTCAGATCTTCTCTGGTCTCTACTGATTTTCTTTTTTTTTTTTAATTTGCATGGGCAGGCACTGGGAATTGAACCTGGGTCTCCAGCATGGCAGACCAACATTCTGCCACTGAGCCACCATCGTACTGCCCTCTACTGATTTTTTAAATGTACCTAATCAATTGCTGAGAGGAGTATTAAAATCCCCTACTCTAATTATGGAATTATCTATTTCTTCCTTTAATTCTATCAATTTTTGCTTCATTGATTGCTTGATTGATTGATTTTAACTTTTTTATTGTATAGTATAAGCAAAGAAATGTTATTGTATAATACATAAATTTTTATTGTATAATATAAGCAAAGAAAGGAAAAAGCGATGGTTTTCAAAGCACTCTTCAACAAGTAGTAGCAAGACAGATCTCAGAGTTTGTCGTGGGCCACCATACCATCACCTCAGATTTTTCCTTCTAGCTATATAGAACAT
This sequence comes from Myrmecophaga tridactyla, assembly GCA_004026745.1. Lineage (NCBI taxonomy): Eukaryota > Metazoa > Chordata > Mammalia > Pilosa > Myrmecophagidae > Myrmecophaga > Myrmecophaga tridactyla. Next base: position 1,782 of record PVIY010046196.1, on the reverse strand, counting down.
TGGATGCTAGAAGGAATATATATCTTTTTTATCATCACTTTTTTTTCTTTTTTTGTGAGAAATAACATATATACTAAAAAACAATAAATTTCAAAGCACAGCACAACAGTTGTAGAACAGATTTCAGAGTTTGGTCTGGATTACAATTCCACAATTTTAGGTTTTACTTCTAGCTGCTCTAAGATACTGGAGACTAAAAGAAATATCAATTTAGTGATTCAGCAATCATATTCGTTTGTTAAACCCTACCTTCTCTGTATGACTCCACCATTACCTTTGATCTTTCTATCCTGCTCTCTAGGTATATTTGGTCTATGCCCATTCTAACAGTTTCATGTTGGAAGGGGCTGTCACTAATATGGGGTAGGGAGGTGGAACTAGCTGATGTTCTGGAGAGGCTGGGTCCTCTAGGTTTCAGGACTTATCTGGTCCAGGGACCCATCTGTAGGTTGTAGTTTCTGGAAAGTTACCCTAGCGCATGGAACCTTTGTAGAATCTTATATATTGCCCTAGATGTTCTTTAGGATTGGCTGGAATGGTTTTGGTTGGGGTTTGGCAAGTTATGATAGGTAGCAATGTCTAACTGAAGCTTGCTTAAGAGTGACCTCCAGAGTAGACTCTCAACTGTATTTGAACTCTCCCAGCCACTGATCTTTATTAGTTACACTTGTTTTCCCGGTTTTGGTCAGGATGGCATTGTTGATCCCACAGTGCCAGGGCTGGACTCATCCTTGGGAGTCATCTCCCATGCCACCAGGGAGACTTTCACCCCTGGATGTCATGTCCCACTTAGGGAGGAAGGCAATGATTGCACTTGCAGAGTTGGGCTTAGAGAGAGTGAGGCCACATCTGAGCAACAAAAGAGGTCCCCCAAAAGTAACTCTTTGGTATACTTATAGGTAGGCTAAGCTTCTCCACTACCTACATAACCTTCACAAGAGTAAGCCTCGAGATCAAGGGCTTGGCCTATTGATTTGGGTGTCCCTAATGTTAGACACAGTATCATGGGATTCCCTGATGGTAAAGTTTAATAGTTCCATATTTTTTCTCCCATCCCTCAAGGGACTTTGCCAATACTTTTTTATTATCTGCTTAATATATTCTAGGATGTATCCAGGCATTATATTAGGCTATACAGGATTAAAGGCCCTCATTCTTATTCTGGGCTCCCTGTGTTTCAGTTGTTCAAATGAGCTATCCAGACAGGTTGAGTTAGATTATGTACTACAGAGTATTTAGATTCCAGACAAAATAAACCTTTCTTCCTTTGGTCTCAAAGAGTAGGTGTGATTCTAAAACATAGACAATGTCTTCCTAATGCCTGTATTCTGAACCACTTTAATCCTGCCCTGATTGGCTTCCCCCCATCTCCAAATACCAGGTTATGGATATATGAAACAGCCTCTCAAAATTCAGAAATAAAAATTACCACTCTGTACTAAATGTGTCTGCTATAAGAGCTTACAGTCTAGGCCCCTGTTTTCTTATAAGCATTTTCTAAAGGAGACGATACAATAATTGTTCTTTAGTTTCTGGCTTATTTTACCTCACCAAATGTCCTATTAGGGATCATGTATAATGCCCAAAGTCCACAGTCCATCAACACTCTCAATTTTAGGTAATTTCATTGTTCCCAAGAGAAAGATAACCAATAAACACATTCCCATCAAAACACATTCCCATCTAAACCTCCCCTTAACTTTTGCCCCTTCCCCATTATTTACCCCTGCTGTTGCTGTGGTACTGCTGATGTTCTCCTGTTAAACATAGTGTGTAGCATTC
>PVIY010046195.1:0-18622 GCA_004026745.1 Myrmecophaga tridactyla | reverse complement strand
AAAAAAAGCAGATCTATAGAGACAGAAAGATTAGTGGCTGTCTGGGGCTAGGTGGGAACGGGGAGTGGCAGCAAATGAGTACAAAGGATCTTTATGGGGTAATGAGATGTTCTAAAATTGGATTGTGGGATGGAAGGAAATATGTAGTCAATAATGACCTCACTCTTTAGATTGGGATGAAAATAAGTCCGAAATTAAATGACATTTTCATCTTACCCTACACTCACTTTTTTCATGCACTGATGACTAGGACAATAAGAATTTTCCCATTGCCAGCAGAATTATTACTCTATACATGTTCAGACATTTTAAATAATTTGGTTGCTTCAAATACTTGTGAAACAACATAATCGTAAAACAATGATCCATGTGAAACATTAATAATGGTTTTCAAGTCGCATTAGTTGATGGAAAGGATTTAGCAGCAAGATTTTTCGTAAAGATACCTTGCACAAAAATTATTTGTGGTATAGAGCCATTTCATACTTTTACTCTAAAACAGTGCCATTTTTTAGTAAATGGTTTCTGTACTTTTTTTATTATTATTACTGTTTGCATATTTATTTTTTAAAATCCAGACAACACACGATACTCTGTTCATGGTATCGAGCATTTTTTCCTTGATGTATCTCCTCTGTAGAAGGCAGAATAATGGCCTCCCAGAGCTGTCCATTCCCAACGCCCCAGAACCTGTGACTATGTTTGTTGCCTTACCTGCCAAAGGGGAGTTCATGGGTGTGATTAAGTTAAGGACCTTGAAAGTGTGACATTTTCCTGGATTAACCAAGTGCACCCACTGTAATTACAAGGGTGCTTAGAAGAGGGAGGCAGGAGAATGAAAGACAGAGGAAAGGAGATGGGATGCTAGAGGCAGGTGTGTAGTGAGAGAGAAATGTGAAGATGCTGTGCTGCTGGCTTTAAGACAGAGGAAGGGGCTGTGAGCCAATGAGTGCAGGCAGTTTCCAGAATCTGGAAAGGGCAGGAAAATGCATTCTCTGCTAGAACCCCCTGCAGGCATGTGGTCCAGCTGGCACCTCTATTTCAGTCCAGTGAGGCCCAGTTTTGAACTGCTGACCTCCAGGCATGTAAGATGACAAATCTGTGATCTGTCGCAGTAGCCCAGGAAACTCATACGTCCTCCAAAGCTGACCGGTGTATTGGGTCTCCCTGCCTCCCGCCTCCCTCGCACCTGCCAGTCCCTCCCCTGGACCTGTGCTCTGGGCCCGTGGAGACCTGCCCCCCTCACCTGTCACCACAAGCTCCAGGGGGTCGCTGGGAGCCGACCACAGGTAGGGGGATTTGCTGGAAAAGCTGTAGCACCTGTAGGTCCCACTGTCGGCAGCGGTCACAGTCATGATGGGGAAGTCGGCCCAGTACCACCTCTCAGCGCTCTTCAAGGGCCTGGCCGCGCCCTCCTTGTACAGAGCGAACTGGTCAAAACCGTATCTGGTCTGACACTGTAGGGTCACATCCCCTCCCGGGGAAACCGCCGGACTGGGCCAAGCTGAGAGTGAGGGCTTGGAGTAAACCCCTGGGAGAGAAGGAAATTCTGGTGATCAGGAAAGACGGCACCCGCTGTCCGCGGGCGGGAAGGTTCCCTGGCCCCCCAGCTGAATCCATAGGAGCCCCCCCCACTCCACCCCCAGCTCACGGGGAGGGACACAGGGTGACAGGAGGGCTTGGCTGCGGCCATCTCTCCACGCCCTGGCTGGAACCCTGGTTCTGCAACTTCGGTTCCGAGGCCCTGGGCATGAGTGTCCCTTTGCCAGTGTTATTGGTTAGAAGACATGTCCAAGTGCCAACGCCGTGCTGCCCAAGGGACATTATTTGTAAACAGGATCCTTGAAGATGGATCCGGGTGGGGCTTACTCTAATATGACCGGAGTCCCTGAAAGAAGAGGGAAACCTGGATGCAGAGACAGACGGACGGGGAGAGAAGGCCGGGTGACCGATGGAGGCAGATTGGGGTGACGCGACTCCAAACCTAGGAGCGCCAGGGATGGCCGGGAGAGGCCAGGAAGGGTTTCAGAGGGAGCCCGGCCTGCTGACCCCGTGATGGGTGCTACTCTGAGTTCATGACTTATATCAATTCATTGACCTCTCACAGAGCCCTGTAAATTCAGGACTATGAATTTCCCTGTTTTATAGATAAACTAGGGCACTCGGTGTCGAGTATCTTGTCCAGGGAATATGAGACAATAGGCAGCAGAGCTGAAATTCGCAGTCAGGGAGTTTGGCTCCAGGGTCCCCACGCCTAAGCCTGAATCTACTATAATTTAGTCATCGTCCTCAAGCGTGGCGATGCCTGCCAGGCAGGGAATACTACAGAAACCAAAGTTGCCCCCAAATTATGACTCATTCATTCCTTCAGCATTTTTCCCCCTTAAGCTATTGCTATTGCAGGATTTTCTTCTAAGGGATGGGACTACGGCATCAGCCTAACAAGTAAACATCCTATCAGGAGAACAGACCAGACATTACCCAAGATAATGGGAAAATACATGGTATGCCAGGCAGAGATGGGGGCCCAGGAGAACATTAAAGTAGGGATGGAGGATAAGGAAAGTCAAGCAGCAACTTCGGATGCAGTGGGGAGGAGAAACTCAACCAAAAGAGGGAGCATTTGAGTCAGTGTCTCAGGAAGGAGCGAGAGAGCAGGGCTGTGGACCAGGATTGGGCCGGAGGCCAGGGTGGCTGCAGCAGGCTGAGTGAGGGCAGCGAGTGAGAAAGCAGGACAGGGGCCGCCCATTTAAGGCTTCCTGCATCACCGTGAGGCAGGGCTGAGTGGGGCCCTGGCTCTGGGGGCACAAAAACTCAGTAATGATCAAGACAGGGGCTATTTTAGTGCAACTCCATAGACATCAAAAGTAATGCAAACAAACTCAGGATGAACAAAATACCAAAATTCTAAATAAAGACAGACTCCGACCTGGCCATGCCAAGGTATTTTAATTCCTCATTTGTTAAATTGGCTTTCGCATATAATACAGGCCAATTGAAGACCAGAGCAAAAGGGAAAAATGTGTGCCCCTCTATACATGCATTTGTGTATTTTTTCTACAATAGTAAAGTACAATATTATTACAATATAAAGTGCAATAATATTACAATATTAATATTTTTCTACAATATTAAAGTAGCTGCTAAAAAAAACGACAGTTTGGGCCATGGTGGCTCAGCAGGTAAAAACACTTGCCTGCTGTGCCGGAGGACCCGGGTTCGATTCCTGGTGCCTGCCCATGTGAAAAAAAAAACGACAGTTTGAAAAGCCAATGTATTAAAACTCACAACACTATTGTAATTTTAAATATTCCCTTTTTTGCGAAAGTAATCAGAATTTATCATTTTACTTTTCCTGGTTTTCATGGAAAGTAGGCCCATCAATAATAGTTTCAACCTCCATTTCTAGAAAACAATTAATTTTAAAAGACATAGAAACTTGAATAGAGGGAGCTCAGTAGTTTCCTTTTGTTTCGGTTTCCAATCTCTCCACACGGCAAGGCAGGGGCCGTCTTTATTTAAAATTATATTTTGTTCATCATGGATTTTTTTTTTGCATTGATTTTGATTTTGATTTTTCTTAAATGTTGCATGCAAATATTCGTCTCGGCCACCGGGTTTTGGGCTCTCGCCCCGCGTTCTCGGCCCGCGCCAGTCGCGCCCTCTCCCCGCCCGGAGCTGCGTGCGGCTCCGCCCCGTCCCGGTTACCAGTTGCCACCAGGTCCACTCGGTCACTGGGCGGAGACCAGACGGACCCGTTCTGATAGGAGCAGCGGTACGGCCCGGCGAAATCCTCCCCCATGGCGGGAATGGAGAGGACCGCCTCGTCTTCATACTTGCGGGACCGCAGCCCCTCCAGGCGGTACAGGTCCACGCCCGGGGGCCCCTGGCACCGCAGGAGCACAGGCTTCAGCAGGGGTACCAGGGCGCTGGGCAGAGCCTGCAGGGAGGGCTTGGGGAGGCCGCCTGCCGGGGAAGCAGAGCCCCGAGTCACGGCTCCTGGACCCGAGCCCGCAGCCCCGCCCCACCCGGGCCCACCCACCCGGCCCGCGGAACCCGAAGCGCGGGAGCCCGGGGAGAAGCACTCACCGCCCGCCCGCGCGCCTGCCGCCTGCCCCAGACACAGCCCTAGGAGAGAAGGAGGAAGATACACCCCGCAGCGGGATGAGACGTTGGGGAGCATTCGCCCGCCTTTGTATTACTTTATTTTCCCGAGGCATAAATGCACGGAATGTAGGCAAGAGAAGGCGGACACAAAAGACCACGTATTGTATGATTCCTTTTGTATGCAACATCCAGAGACCGGCAGCCGATTGGTGGTTCCAGGGGCTGGGGGCTGGGGGGGAGTTCCAGGGGCGACTGCTGAAGGGGGCAGCGCTGCCTTTTGGGGTGAGAATGTATGAGTATGTGCCATGTGATACTCATGCTAAAAACATTCCTTGTCTGAAATTAAAATTCAACTGGGTGCCCTGCGTTTTGTCTTGTAACCCTAATTCTTACACACACGCGCACGCGCACACACACACACACACACACGAGAAGGCAGGTACTGTTACTATGCTCATGACAAATGTAAGGAAGTGGGACAGACAAACTAAGCAATTTCCTTTAGCACGCCCAGCTAAGAAAAGGCGGACCCAGATCTTTTCTGACCCCACAGGCTGGAGACTGAGGCTGCCACCAGCCTGCTCTGGCCGGATCCTCTGTCCACCCCCATGGCCTCTACACTCTCTACCGAAACTCCACCCTGATCGCTGCCCCCAGCCCCACCACAGACCTTTCCGTAATTCCCACGCGACCCGGTGGCATGACTGGAGAGACCCCAGCGCCGCCTGAGCCCTTCCTGCAGATTCTCTCCGAATCCTCACCATAATCCTAGGGATTACCAACCATCATTAGCCCCATTTTATAAAGCAAGCCACTGAGGCACCAAACGCTTCAGTATCTTGTCCAAGGCACTGGAAGGAGCTAGATTCAGACACTGGCAGTCTGTTTTGGTGGGAATGAACCAGAAGTGCCAAAATTCCTTAGTGTTTACGATCACACGCAGTAAGATGTGTGACCTTAAAGTTACTTGATGCCTCTGGGCCTCGTTTCCTCATCGGGGATGATAACAGCGCTGCTTTGGGGATTAAATGAATTAGCAGTTGTTTAAAAGCATAGAATAAGATCTGGTCCATGGTAACAGCCACTCAGTATGTGTGAATGAATGAATGAGAGGCACTTTACATTCAGAGTCTGCCCTCTTAACCCCCGTAACACTACTAACTGACTCCCTGACTAGCCCCTTGGAGCTTCTATTTGTTTAGAACTAAAGTCTCCAGGGGACATAAGGGAACAACACCTACAAAATGCCTTCTACAAACCCCAAAAGCTCAGGCAATAGAACACATTTAATCCCCCCTCCTTGGTGGGAAACTCTTATTTGCTCCACTGCTATCATGCCTTGTGACTGACAAGTTAAATCCATTACCTAATCCTCATCTCATTGAGCCCCTAAATTTATAAAAAAGCATCCGTGGTGCCCTGGAGACTGTTTCAGCCACACCGAGACACCTGTGCTCATTTCCAGACTCGTCTTGGATGTCCGGGACTATCTCAGAAGAAGCATTCACCCTCCCTGGTCCCATCTTCCCACCCAGCGGATGAAGGGGTTCTCGTTCTCCTAGGTCCCTTTTGACACTGAGATTCTAGGAGCCTTTGTCTGACGGCTCTGTGCCCTCAGCCTGCCCCAGCTCAACCCTCAGCACTCACCAAGGCAGAAGAGGACAGACAGGGTTGGGCCCATGGCTTCTCAGCCCCCGTCCTGAGCGCACTGGCCTGAGGGTGGAGGTGGGGGGCTGGGGCAGATGCGGGATGAGGGGAAAGCACACACTCATCCCGTCCCCCAACAGCTCCAGCTCTTCCTAATTGAGACTCATCAAGCTGGAGCCGTTTCCTCCGTAGAATGACTTGTACACGGCCCCCACAGAGGCTCGTTTATCTCCTTTCGCCAGCCCAGTGTCACCCAACCAGCCTCTTGCCTGGGCCCCAGTAATCCCATAAACCCCTAACATTACCCTCTCCAAACTCACGATTCCTTTCACCATGTTCAAATGGCTGCTTCCTTTCAAATATTGTGGGAAACACTTGCCATCAGCAGTTTTATCAACCACAAATGCTGTTGGCTATAACATAAAAAATAATAATAGTTAGACAAATAGTTTTGTTTACTCACAAAACAAAATGTCTCTAATGAAGGCATTGGTGTGGTGGCCCATTGATGGCAGAGCTAGGTCCACTGCCATCCTCATCAGGTTTTGGTGAGTAGTATGTGCCCATCCCATTCGACAATGCCTGGTACATGGTGACAAAACACCAAGTAGATGTTTAAAAAAATGGACAGTAAGCCCTGTTGTCCATGACACTAAATGTCCTTCACGGTCATTAACCTTTGGATCCCCTGTGTCAACCAGTATAAGCTGGCATGTTATTCATGTATGTTGTTTGCAGGCATGTACAGCAGCCCTCGTCCTGATTTACAGCGCCCTGTGAGAGTATCTTCTCATGATTTGGGGTGAACAGGTGGGTTTGTGCCAGAAGGACCTTTTGTAAAATGAGCTATTCACAGACTCTCAGGAATTGTGTTCATTCAACATGCAGTAAACACTTATTGGGCATCTGCTATGGGTCAGGCATTGCTCAAGACACTAAGGGTGCAGTCATAAAAACAGAAAGAGTCCCCCACCTATGGCACTTAGAGTACTGTGGGAGGTATCGATGGCATATAACATATCGCCACAAATTTAGGAAGTTGTAAAAAAACACACAGTTTTTTATCTCACAGTTTCCATGGGTCAGAAGCTCAGGCACAGCTTAGCTGGATTCTCTGCTCAGCATCTCACAAAGCTGCGATCAATGGATGGGCTTCACTACATCCTCATCTAGAGGCTCCACTGATGAAGAATCTGCTTCCAAGCTGCTCAGGTTGTTGGCAGAAATCATTTCCTTGTAGTTGTAGGACTGAGTCCCTGCCTTTCTGCTGGCTGTCAGCTAGAAGCCACTCACAACTCCTGGAGGCAATTTCTTAAGGCTTCCTGCATGTCCTTGCCACGTGGCTTCTCAGCATGGCCACTTACTCCATCAAGCCAGCAAGGAGAGACCCTCACCTCCAAGAAGACCCAACCTTCTTCCAATCCACCTATTCCAGGAGAGTCTCTCTTCTGATGAACTCAAACTGACTTAATTAAATCTTTAAAAATTCTTCCACTTTGCCTTATTCCATTGGTTATGGAAGGGAATTGCCCAGGGGGTGGATACCAGGAGCGGGAATCATGGCAGTCACCCTGGACTCAGTCCACCAAGACAACAGAAACTTCACATGGTGTGGTGGGCAGTACGAGCCCCTGAAAGCTCCATCTGGAATGCAGGGAATGACCCAGAGGACACTGCCGCCCTCTTCCAGAAGCCAGCAGATCCTGGACAGGTCCCGGCACCACAGCTGTGATAGGATGTTCACCGAGTCTCTTGAGTTCCTTCTGGTGATGACATTGGAGATTTTAGAGGCAAATGGCTCCTGTCCTCCTTTTTACTGTTTTTCTTAAAACAGCTTTATTTAGATATATTTCAAGCATTTTAGCCTCCTTCTATCATAAACTCAACATCAACAATTTGCATGATTTCCAGTCTCACTTTTCATGCATAATCTCATTTAACTCTCACACAACCCTGGCAGGTGGGTGATGCTCCAGTTCCATTTTCAGATGAGAAGTTTGGAGCTTGGGAGAAAGTATATATTTCTATTCAGATTCAGAGTCCAATCTGGTTGGACTGAGAGTTGAGTGAGTCATTTTCCTCTAACCATAACATACATTTACGTGGATTTAGGCAAAGTCTCTCTCTGGTTTTATTTGACTGTGCCTTGGATTCTCACTTCTCCTCTGCATCCCCATGGAACAACTACAAATATTCCATTGGTTTATGGCTGAAAATATTCTCTTGTATCTTGCAAATTGTGTATTGCATTGTAAATTGTATAATGGTGTAGAGTAACTTCTTACCTCTCCATTTCACACTGGGCTCTTACGGTCCATCCCTTTGTCAACAGACCATTGATTTGCTCCCGCCTCATTCATCCCTCCACTTTCCTGGTAGTGGACAATCAGATTACATCCAATGCCACCACCAGGAACAAGGTTGAGCTAATGACCTTTTTAGCCCTCCTCATGAAGCCACGTGGCAAGGATGTATATTCACATCCTTAGAATATACACCCAGCAGTGGAATGCCGGGTCTTAATGTGTATCTTTGGTTTACTCACTGCCAAGTCATGCTCCCAAATCCCTGCCCCTGCTTCCTCCTCCACAGCAGTGAGATGTGCTCCTACATCTCCACATACACCCCAAAACCCGGAGCCCCCCGCCTTCTACTCTTCATCAGCATCTGTCCGCATCATCGTCGTAATTGGCAGTTCTCTGATTCCTAAGAGCATTCGTCACATGCTCACCTGATCTTGGGTTTCACCCTCTACAAACGGATGGCTGAGTCCTTCTGACTCAGAGCTATTAAGGAGATGCGCGTGCCATCCTGCAAGTCGTGGGGGGCAGAATCGAGATTTGGGCACTGTCCCTGGAGCCTGAATGCTTACCTAGGAATGCTTACCTCCCTGTGCTGCTCACATTTCTCTCTCCCCCGGGGCAACTTGGAGCCTCTCTTTAGCTCAAATAGCAAGAGTAGTGTTGGTGGTGTGTGTGCATGGGGTGGGGGGAGACAGGGAGGGGGGAGAGAGATGGAAGGAGAGAGAGATGAGGGAGGGAAGGAGGGGGAGGGGGAGGGAGGGAGAGATTGATATTCCAGACCCTGATAGTGTAAGACGTGGGAAGAACTGAGAATATAAAATCTCTATGTTCCCTCAGGAGAACTCAGCCAGGTGCTGGCTCCCTAAATAGTTACATCTTAACTCATTCTTCTATAAAATATTTACTGATCATGTACTATATATCATACAACGTGCTAGGAACTGGGAATATTGACAGGAATAAAACAGTCAGGAACTGCTTTCCCTCTTTGGGTTTACAATTTAGAGGTGGAGGACGACAAAGAATAGAATATAGTTAAATATGTAGGCTGCTAAACCATTTTTCCTTAAAAATATGTTTATTAGAGCAGTTGTAGGTTTACACAAAAAACATGCAGAAAGTTGGTTCCACACACACCCAGTTCTCCCTGTTATTAACATTTTGCATTCGTGTGGTAACTTTGTTACAAATGATGAAGCACTATTATAATTACACTATTAACTATAGCCATAGCTTATGTTAGCATTCACGCTTTGTGTTGTACAGTTTTATGATTTGTCTCTGTAACTTATTCTGGTAACATGCAGACAACCCAAAATTTCCCATTTTATCCCCTCTCAGTTATACAATTCAGTGGCATTGATCACATTCACCATTTGTGACTCCATTATCACCATCCTTTACCAAAACTTCTCCACCACCCCAAATGGGGTGCTAAATCTTGAGCAGCATGTGGAGGAAGGTAAAGCAAGGAAGGAGGATAAGGAGCGTTGGAGAGTGAGGTTTTGAATTGGGCAGTTGATGAGGGCATCATGGAAAAATGATTCAATTAAACCCAAGAGAGATAAGGCATGAGTCATGAATTTCTGGAGGGGAGGAGAGTTTTCCAGGCACAGGAATGAGCAAGTACAAAAAGTCCTCAGGACAAAAATATATGCGAATTGTTTGGAAACCTTCAAAGAGGTGAGTGGGGCCAAAGTTGATTAAGATGGAGAAAGATTAGTGGGAGCTATAGCCATGGGGTCTGGAGGATGCAGGGAATTACTATGAGTTTGCATTTTACTCAGAAGTAGTTGGGAATCATATATAATGGTTGAAAAAAATAGTCATATGAAATAGGCTGTGAAAATGTCCAAATTAAGGCACCGACAAGAGGTTACCTTCACTAAAGAAAGGCTGATGCCATCCAGAACATGGAAAGGCATGTGGCTGGTGTCTGCTGGTCCTTGTTCACGGTTCTGTTGCTTCCAGCTTCTGATGCCAGTGCTTCCCTCTCTAAGCATCTATAAGCCTTCACTTCGCTCCTCCGGAACATAACTCTGGGTTCTGGTTTGTTTAGCGTCTCATGGGAAGGGACATGGTGGTATCTGCTGGACTCTGCCCACGTCTGGGCATCTGCTCTCTCTGACAGCACTCCAAGCATCCGCATCTCTGTCAGCTCTGAAGCAACTGTTCTCCAAGCATCTGTGTCTGAGGCTTCTTCAAAATGTTTCCCCTTTTAAAGGATTCCAGTAAATTAATCAAAACCCACCTCAAATGGGCGAAGCCACATCTCCAGCTAACAAAAAAAAAAAAAACACTCACATCTCCATGGAAGTAATCTAACTCTAAGATTACATCCACAAGTGGGTGTGCCACTTCTCTTGGGTACATAGTTTAGTGGAATTTAGCTATATACCTAAGTGGAATTTCTGGGCCATAAACTATGACTTATGCTTAATATTTGAGGAACCACCAGACTATTTTTCAATGGCTATAGCATTTTACATTCCCAACAGCAGAGTATGAAGATTCTGATTTCTCCACATCCTGACCAAAACTAGTCATCTATCTTTTTATTATAGCCATTTTAGCGGGTGTTAAATGGTATCTCATTGTAGTTTTTTTTTTTTTTCACATGGGCAGGCACCAGGTATCGGACCAGGGTCTCCAGCCCGGCAGGGGAGAAGTCTGCCTGCTGAGCCACCGTAGTCCGCCTCCATTGTAGTTTTGATTTCATTTCCCTGGTAGCTAATAATGTTAAGCATCTTTTCATGTGTTTCTTGAATATCTTCATTGGAGTAATATCTATCCAAGTCCTTTGCTCATGTCTACTCTAATTCTTGGCTTTTCCATATAAGTGTTAGAATCAGCTTATCTGCATTTAAAAAAAAATCCTGCTGAGATTTTTATTGGAATTTCATTAAATCTACAAGTCAATTGGGGGAGACATAACATTTTACTATGCTGAATCTTCCCATTCATGATAACAGTATATCTCTCCATTTATTCCATTTCCTTTTATTTCTTTTATCAACATTTTCTATTTTTCAGTATACAGATCCTCTACATGTTTTGTTAGACCCACACCTAAGAGCTCACTTTTGGAGCCATCATATAGGATTTTTTGTTTGTTGCCAATATAGAGAAATATGGTTGATTTTTGTCTGCTGGCCTTATATGTTGGTACTCTGACAAACTCATTTTTTATCCCCATGAGGTTTGTTTTATAAATTATTTGGCCTTTTCTAAGTTGATATTCATGTTGTCTGCAAATAATGACAGTTTCATTTCTTCGTATCCAACTTGTATTTCTGTTCATTTCTTTTTCTTGCCTTAACACACTGGCTAGGATTTCTGGTACAATGTAGAATAGGAGTGCAGAGAACAGACATCCTTGTCTCTTTCATGATCATGAGAGGAAAACATTCAGCCTTTCACCACTAAATATGATATTGGTAGTAGGTTTTACTAAAGATATTCTTTTTCAGATTAAGGAAGTTCCCTTTTATTCCTACTTTGCTGAGAGTTTTCATCATGAATGAATGTTGAATTTTGACAAATGCTATTTCTTTATCAATTGATATGATTTTTTTCTTCTTTATACTATTAATATGGTAGATTACAGTGATTGATTTTCAAATATTGAACCAGTGACATTATCCCAGGATAAATGTCACTTAGTCATGTGAAATATTTCTTTTTTCCTTTTTTTTTTTGTTGGTATACTGTATGGTTTCATTCTTTTTTCCATGCGAGTATCCTGTTATTGCAGCACCATCTGTTGAAATTTGGAAGGGCAGGGGAGGGAAGTGCACTGCGTAATATTTCTTTTATGTTCTAATTTTAACACATTAACTTTTTAATCTCAATAACCAGTTACCTCTGAGGTAGAGTATAAAATGCCTCTGGTACCTCAACTCATAACCTCTTAACATCAACAGTCCCATGGAGGCTTTGGCTCTCTTTGTGCTAAGAGCATCCCAAAAACACTAGATATCTTTTATATTCTTCTTTGGAGCTTCTCCATTCCCCAGACCCCAATAGCATCCAACTCATCAAGGCCACACGGACATTCCAGAAGCTAGGGGAAGATTTAACATACCTCACTCATGGGGAAATGGGAGCCCTCCAGAATCTTCCATGACCTCCAGGTACTGTTCCTTTATGTCTGCTTCCGTGCCATCCCACGCAGCCATCCCAGCTCTGCCCTCAGCTCCAGTGGTTACAGAGATCTTATTGGAGGACCCCTAGGCTTTGGGGGCTCTGTTCAAGCCAGACAACATCTCCACTTCTTGCAGCCTTACAGGGTCTTCACCTGAAATCCTGGCATGTTCACTGCAGCCCCTGCCCCTGGCCCATCTCAAACTCTTATCTGTCAAAAACAAATAAGCATCCTGTGAGGTTGCAAGAACTCCTGCTCCTCTTTTTTTTTTTTTTTTTTTTTTCTTTTTCTGCTCCTCTTTTAATGGCTTTCCGTTTAGATTTTCTGCCTCCTGCTCCATCCACATAGCTTAGAATTAGGCAAATGTCTTGAAGGGGCAGCAGACCAAGTTTTGAAGCCTTGCCAGTATCTTTGTACATAACTCATTTTGCACACCCATGAGTGTATTCCTGGAAGGGCACCTGCAAAGTGGAAATCAGTGTGCCCTTGTAAGCTGGATAACACATGCGCCATGTCCACACACAGTGGTTGCTTTGCTCTTGCGATGTTCCTGCTGGTGCATGTGCCTGGGGGTGGGGACCAGAGGTGAATGAGAGGTTCTTCCATCTGACTCGGTCATGGGCCACCCCTTCAGACATGGACATATTTATCACCTCTGGAGTCAATATTCTGTCCAGTCGATAGCAGGGAGCCTCAAGGTCAAAGATGTGCCTCTTTTTTAGCACAAAGTCTGAGAGATGATGTGTGTGTGTTAATTCTCCCGTGTGGGAAAATGGCCGAAGGTCAGAATGTTTCCATAATGCAGATAAGGGTGTGGACGTCCTGCCGGGGCGGGACACTGTCCGGCCAGCACTGTCCGGCCAGCACATGTGTGTTTGCAGAAGGAAACATTCTGAATTTTGTACGGCATGCCTGAGATTAATGTTGATGTGTAGTTCAGGCAAAATCAACTTACTAACAACCTTGAAATATACTTTCTGTTTTGGAGCTTAATGAGGAACTCGGGGTCGAGGCTCTTACCCTCCGACACACGAGTCCCCTGCTCTTGTATTAAAAGACTCTTCTGTGTGAGGATCTTTATTTTTCAGTTTCATGGTTCCTTCCTCGGCCCCTTGTACTGAGCTTGCCTCTACCCTCTCGATGTCACTAGCAACCCTTCCTCAGTCTGGACAACCAGAAATGTCTCCACACATTGCCAAATATCCCCTGGGGGGTCAAAGGCAGCCCCATTTGAGAGATGTAAATTTAGGAGTCAAAGGAGATACCTGACAGTTTTCCAATGTCATCTTCCATCTTTACAGGCTTCCTGTGGGCTTGCTAGTTACACCCAGTTTCCCGAGTCATCTAAAATCTCTGAAATCGCCTCTTAGTCTCGCTTCAGTCCCAGCAATATGGTTTCCCACCCACCATTTGTTAATTCTACTTTTAGCCTTCTGGCCTCCTGTTTCCTCAATGTGCGTCCTGTGGATGTCCACAAACGCCTATTCATCCTCCAAAACACACCTCCCCTAGAAAACCTCTTGATGGCTCCACCCCAAAAAGCTGCAGGCCCCTGTGGAAACTTGAGTACAAGCATACAAGCACACCTCCTCAGGTGAGTGTGACCCCCTCAAGGGCTTCTCTGTGGCCACAGCATCCCATGTAAGGATGAACCACAAAGGGGGCCACGCTATATGTCTTCAATAAAGACAGTGACACCATGTCTTTCTGACCACTTTTCTGGAGCCCGCCCAGCAGGAGAGAACGTGTCTCGTAACGGGCTGAGTAGGTGGGGAGGTGAAGTTCTATCCCACACAGGGTGGCCCACCGGTCCCTCTGAACCCACATCCCTCCCCACTGGCTCCTCAGGGACAGAAATCATGCAGTGCAGGGTCTTTGGGTTTGGGGGTACAGGGATGGACTGGGGATTCCTCACCTGTGACCATGACCTCCACTGGGTCACTGGTGCCTGACCTCTCATACGAAGAAGCGCCAAGACAACCATAGCACATGTAGATGCCAGCATGGTCCTTGGTGACAGGAGAGAAGAGGAAGTTTTCACCCCCGTTTTGGATGTAGATGGAACGAAAAGCTAATTTTCTCCTTTTGGAGAGAATGGACGTGTTGTATGTGTTTGACAAGTGGCAATGGAGGGTCACACGTCCTCCTAAAGTCACCATGGGGTGTGGCAGGACAGAGACGGTGGGCTTGTCGTAGAAGATTCCTGAGAGGAGACAGCACTGCTGTGAGAAGCCCTCCCAGGGCTGAGCCGAGGAACAAAGCTGCCGTGTGGAGGGGCCAGGACCCTCTTTGCTCCCTACATGAGAAGAACGGTGATTCCCGAACTCGAGCGAGCATCAGAAGCATCTGCAGGGCTCATTAAACCACAGATTCCCGGGCCTACCTCCAGACTTTCTGTGTCAGGGTGGAGCCTTAATGCTTGCATTCTTTTCTTGTTCAGTTGATGTAAAACCCACATAAGATAACATCGACCATTTTAAAATGCACAATTCCGTGGCATTTAGCACATTCGCAGCGTGGTTCCCACCTCCTGTAACTCGTTACCCCAAAAGAAAATCCCACACCCGTGCAGAAGTTCCTCCCCATTCCCTCGTCTCCTCGGCCGCTGGTCCCCAGCGGGCTCCCTGTCTCTGTAGATCTAACTATTCTGGATATTTAACATAAACGGAATCATCCAGTATGTGGCCTTTTGTGCCCGGTTTCTTTCACTTCCACGATGTCTTAGAGGTCCCTCCACACTGCAGCGTGTTTCAGAACTTCATTTCTTTTGTGCTAAATAATATTCCACTGGATGCAGAGGCCACAGTTTTTTGATTCCTCTGTCTGTGGATGGATTTGGGTTGTTTCCACCTTTTGGCTCTTTGTATAACAGTGCTGTGAACATGCGTGTAATGTCTTTGTTTGAGCCCTTATTTTCAATTCTTTGGGGTATATACCAGCACTTATTCTAACAAATTCCTAGGAAATGCTGATGCCACCAGGCTGGGGGCCATGCTTTAAGAACCGCTGCTCTGTGTGTATGGGAATCCTGTATTTTATACATCACTGTTCTGTTAACCCATCACTTCTCTAATAAAGAAAAAATTTAAATTAGAAAAAATATTTAGTGTAAGACCTGCTAGGACTTAGGCCTAGAAGGTGTCTGGCTCACTGTTTCCAAAGAGCTAAAAGAAAACAGAGCATCAACTAGGAATGTCTATAATAAGATAATGTATACATTCAGTTTCCCTTAAACTTTGAATGTTTTATTTGTTTATGAGATCAAAAGAAGAAGTTAAGACTAAGCCAATATAACTCATACTCTATAGAGTTCAGAATTTCAGGTATGTAACCTTATAAATTAGATTAGAGACAGGCCAAGTGTGTTTGTGTGATTCGTCTGCAATATACTTAGGTTAGAATTATAGGTGTTCTGCAAATTGACCCCTCTTTTGATTTAAGCAGAATACCAATTTACAGGGAAAATGTCAATTTTCCATACTTCCCTGTTGGAATGGTGATGTCTTTTGCATCCTTTGCTTTCAAGAAAGTCATTTAAAAATATTAAAACCTACCACTTCAGTGAATTCACATTGAATCTGAGTACTTGATAATAAAATAAAAACAAGTGTCTTATTTTAAATCACTTACAATTCAATTAAATACAAAGCAAGCATCTTTTAAAAATAAATAAATAAAAGAACTGCTGCTCTAGAGAGACCACAGGGGTGTGGGAAACCCCTGTTCCTTTCTTCACTTGCCCCAAAACCTAGATTCTGGCCCCACCTGCTGCTGATCCTGAGCTGAGAGCCCAGGTACCCAGTAGACCAGGTGAGGCCCGTTCCTCAGACCATCCCTGGCCAAAATGGAGCCAGGGGAGAAGGAGAGACAGCGATTTTCTGGTAAGAGGGCAATGGCAGAAACAAGGGCGTCAGTGCTGGGAAGGCGTGGTTGATGTGGTGTGTATAGGGAGCAGAGCCCGCGGCCGGGCACCTCACCTGTCACCACCAGCTCCAGAGGGTTTACTGCGCTCTGACCAGTTAGACCTCTTCTCATACTGACAGACATAAGGCCCTGCTTCGCTGGACATGACATTTTGGAATGAGAACTCAGCCTCTCCCCAGGACCCCTCTGGGGCTTTCTCATGCCACACTTGAGAAGTTCCCGCGTGTTCCAGATGGTGCTGATATGCGCCAGGAGGCCCCTTGCAGAGGATGGTCAGAGAACCCCCCTGGGGAACCACAGGGCTTGGCACTACGTGGATGGAGGGCTTGGGGAGGTTTCCTGGAAGAGAAACAGAACATGGAGTTCCAGGACATTCAGATGTCAAGAAATCCCTTTTGGTTCTTTCCATGAGACTCAGGGAATGAGCCCCTCCATTGTCAGGGGAAACTAAGCAGTAGACCAATTATTGGGAACTGAAACCACCCAACCCAGGTCTGAATCTTGGCTCTGCCCCTTCCCATGTGGAAACATTGGTCAAGTGACCTAACCTCTCCAGGCCTCAGTTGCTTCATCTGTAAAATGGAGGTAAAGTTAGAACATCCATACATAGCTGTATTGGCCAAGATGGCCTTAATTTCCCTTTATATTGACTAAATTTAGGGAGCCTTCTCCCTGGCTCCAGGTGCCTGACCTTCTCCCTCACTCCAGCCTTTAAGCTCCAGGAGGGACTTTTGTAGCGAAGCCAAGTTTGAGGATTTCACAGGAAATCCCAGGTGTGATGGTCTGAGTTGCATCCCCCAAAAAGCCAATCCCCAGACCATGAATGTGACCCTATTTGGAAATAAGGAATCTGAACATGTGATCAGTTGAAATGAAGCTGAGCTGAAGTAGGGTGGGTCCTAATCCAATGTGATTAGTGTCCTCATAAAAAGAGGAAATTTGAGCCCAGGGACAGACAGAACCAGAAGAGAAGATGGAGACAAGATGTGAGCGTGGAGCCAGGAAGGAAGTCCTTGGAGATGGAGGCAGAGATTGGAGTGATGCATCGACAAGGCAGGGAGGACCAAGGATGGCCATCCACCGCCAGCAGCTGGAAGAGGCAAGGAAGCAAAGAGTATGGCCCTGCTGCCACCTTGACTTTAGACTTCTGGTCTCCAGAACTGTGAGGCGATGGCTTTCTGTGGTTTTAAACCCACCCAGTCTATGGTACTCTGCTACAGCAGCCCTAGGAAACGAAAACAAGGTCTTCTTCTGGAACCCAGTTCTACGGTGTATCCCTAACCCTTTTTTCCACAGACACTCAACAACCAAGTACCCATGAGCCCCAGAATTGCATCAAATGATATTTGCTGGTCTTTGCCAAACAAAGCCCACTGAACCATAGGCTCTAAACTTTCTCCTAGTTAAAAGACTTCACCATAAGAAAAAAGTCTACCATTTCTAAGGAAGTTCAGAGTTGGCAAATTGAGGTCATTTCCTCAGCAGATGGAGGTGGCTTATCGGCCCGAGAACTTTGGTTGAGGAACAAGCATGGTCAGTGGACACCTGGGATGAATTTCCTTTTGATCCTGACTGAGTCACTAAACAAAGGGACCCCTTTTCCTTGTATCTGATGCTCTCCTACTGACTTGAAGGCAACACCATACTCTAAGCTGCCACCTGTGCTTGTTACTTGGAATCTTGGGGCTCAACAATTGGCAGTGGCTTGTCCAAGTTCATACATTTGGAAACAATTTTCATCCACATCGTTCTTTAGAGCAAAAATAGCTCCTCCTTCTGCAAATCAGTGCCCCCCCACAAAGGAGGTCACTAAGAAAGGTGGTCAAGGTAGGGCATCTGATGGGAAAGTTCATGTTGTGTGTATATATATATATATATATTTCCACAATTTTTTAAAGGAGCAACTATAGAGACCATGACAATTAAATGCAATATATGACCCTGGTTTGGATCTAATCACGGAGGAGAAAAGGATCAAAGGGACTTTATTGGGACATAAGGAAAAACTGGAACACAGACTGTAAGTTTTATATCAATGTTAAATCTCTGGAACTTTTTTTTTATTGTTCATTTTTTGTTGCTAAATATTATATATTCACATACCATGTACTCATCCAAAATGTACAATCAATGGTTTACAGTATCATCAAATAGCTGTGCATTTATCACTATCCACTTTTTTTTTCTTTTTTGTGAAAAATTACATATATACAAAAAAGGCAATAAATTTAAAAGCACATCACAACAATTAGTTGTAGAACAGATTTCAGAGTTTGGCATGGGTTACAATTCCACCATTTTATGTTTTTATTTCTAGCTGCTCTAAGATACTGGAAACTAAAAGAAATACCAATGTAATGATTCAGCCATCATACTCGTTTGCTAAACCCGACCTTCTCTGTATATCTCCCCCATCACCTTTGATCTTTCTCCCACTCTTTAGGCGTATTTGGGCTATGCCCTTTCTTATTCATGTTGGAAAGGGCTGTCGATAATA
>PVIY010046193.1:0-18620 GCA_004026745.1 Myrmecophaga tridactyla | reverse complement strand
GGTAATTATATGTGGTAAAATATTTGCATAAAATTATGACAAAAGATATTTTTATTAATAGGAAAAACAGAATAGTTTATCTTAAGATAAAATGAATAACTGTTACAAAATGAGAAAAGTATAGGACAAAGCCTAAACTAATATAATAATTGCTAAGAGTTTGTAAAAAGAAATTATGGTCAAAATCAAGAAAGTTTTAATGAGTTTAAAATGACAACATTTTCTTGGACTCTCAGCCTGTTCTAATGAAGATATAAATTTTTTTCTAGATAATTAGTATAAAAGGCAAAGAGTCTGCATTTTGTCAAAATAACTTACATTAATTTTTATCATGTCGTTATCTGTATAAAAAATACTGATTTTCTCCTGGGTATCATTATACTGGCAAAAAACTGCTTCTTTTCTTGCCCTAAACCAGGTGACTTAAAACTAAATTTATCCCAAAATAACCACAGCTTATATTGGTAGCAAATCATATTTGAAGGATCACATGACCTTGGTAAGAAATAGTTAAAATGTGCACTCTAGCTGGGAGGACTGGCTATCCTCCCAGTAGGAGGTGTACTTTAATAAAGATATCTAGGTCTCAGGAAGCTCCTCTTGGTCCCTAGGAAGTTCCCAGAGGACCCAACTGGGCCCAGTCATGGAAGCAAATTGGAATTTGACCACTATTGTAGAAAAATATCATAAAAAATGTATGCAATAAGTTTAAAATTAGCAAAAATGCACAACCAATTATAAAGAATCCTCATCCCTGCATTCTTTTTCAATCAGTCCAATGAATTCCTTTAAAAAATCTGGTCATTTACTATGGGTACATGTCACTATTAACACTCTGCTTTCATTTTTGCTACCTGCCACTTTAGGGACTATAAGGAGATTGTGATTTATTAAGCAAAATGCAGTTAACAGCTGTGGCTGAACAAGAATTACAGTTAATTGAACAATGCATTCAAGAAGGACAGCTTGTTCAAATAGATCTAGAAAAGCCTGTTGATTTTATTATTTTTTTTACCTTGCGATCTCCTACAGGCCTATTTTGGCAACATGGTGTTTTAAAATGGATTTATTTACCAAACAATTGACAAAAATGTTTAAATACATATTTGCAAAAAATTATTTCTTTAATAGCCAAAGGTCAACAAAAATATTATCAATTAAGAGGTCATGATCCTAATTGCATAGTGTTTGATTTCACAAAGGAAGAAGTTCAAAATCTATATATTTTCAATACCTATTGGCAAATAGCATTAAGTGACTTCAAAGGACAAATTGATAATCATTTACTTTTACAATGATGTCAAAACTTTTACAATATCTTAATCATGATGATGAATATTCAACTAAGTGATAATATTGTGAATTACTAATTATATAGAGAGAATGGAATAATGATATGTTAAAAATGTTTTTGTTTGTTTGTTGTTAAATTTTTAAATAAATAATTCAACAAACTTATGATTTCTAAAAAGAACTCAATGGATTTTGCCTAAAATAGTTTGTTCTTCCCCACTATGAGGAGCCATAACCGTCTTTTCTGATGGTAATATTAATGGGCAGGCTGCATATGTCACCCCAGCGGAAAACAAGTTAGAAAACACCTTATACCTCATCCCAGTGCACTGAATTAGCAGCTGTAATTCAAGTATTGCAAAATTTTCCACAATCTCTTAATATTGTTTAAGTCTGCCAAACAGTTACTCACATTGAGACAGCTTCTTTGTTTGAAAGAGATGCATTGTCCCAAATGTTTTTATACTTGCAAACATTAGACAGAAATCAAATTAATCCCCTTTTTATCATGCATATAAAGAGCTAATACCTATCTTCCAGGTCCTTTGTTATCAGAAAATCAGCAAGCAGATAGTCTTGTGGGGGTAATTCAGGATCCCACAGCATTTCACAAATTGACTCATATCAATAGCAAAGGACTGTGAGAGAAATTCCCATCTTTATCTAAGCAGCAAGCTCAGGACATTGTTAGGACTTGTCAAACCTGTTGACCTTTAAATGCACTCCCATTTTCATCAGGGGTTAATCCTCGAGGTCAAAAAGCAAATGAATTATGGCAAATGGATGTTACTCATATTTCACATTTTAGTAAAATGCAATATGTACATGTTATCATAGACACCTGTTCTTATTTCATCTGGGCTACTGCACAATCTGGAGAACATTTCTGCCATGTTCAATCACATGTACTTAATGTTTTTGCTGTTATGGGATGCCCTCTATCTATCAAAACGGACAATCGTCCTGCTTATATAGGAAAACAATTTCATAAATTTTGTACTACTTTTAATATTACTCCTATCACAGGAATTCCACATAATCCCTCTAGGCAAGGAATTATTGAATGAACAAACCAGACACTAAAGTCTATGCTCTTAAAATAAAAAGGGGGAGATGATGATCAGGAAGATGTTGTGAAAATAAGTACACCTAAAGATCAATTAGCAAAAGAACTGTTAACTTTAAATTTTTTAAACATTTATGATAATTCATCACAGCATTTTAGTAATTTGGAAAAGAAAAACGATACAACCCAAACAGAACTGCAGCTGTAGCCAATCTATTGGAAAGATGTTAAAGATGATTTATGAAAACCAGGAATGGTAAAGGTGTGGGGTAGGGGATTTGCTCTTGTCATTGAAGATGATGGAACCTCAGCTTGGATTCCCTCAAAGAGAATAAAACCCAGACATGTCGACCCAGAGGAAAATAACTAAATGGGTAATGTATATTATAGGACATATAATTTTAATTGCTGAAGGACAGGGACATATTTACACTTATTGGGTTTATCTGTGGGCCCTAACATGGGCCAATCCAACTTCACCAAAATAATCTGAATAAAGTTTAGGATTCCCAGGTCCAGTAGATTTAAGACCTCCAAAACTACTTAAAGAAGGAGAAAAATGGTGTCAAATTTAACTCTTCCATTTTTAGAAAGACCTGTATGCATAACTCTATAGAAACAAAGGATACTTCCCTGTTAGATGGGAAGGAAAGTTGGAATGGATGGCAGTCATGTCATATGGATTGAGCAATTATCATAATTAATGACTCCTATGGAATTGTAAGATGCAGCCCTCTGGGGTTGAAGATAACTGAGACTATATGGACAGGCAAGCTAAATCAGAGTTATTACATAGAGGATGATTTGTGCCAAAATTTGGGATGATAAATACATTATTCAGAGAAATTTATGGGAAATTTTCCTAGGACTGGGACCAATTCTTGTAGCAAATTCTAGTAACTATAACTTCTCTTTAAACAGCAGCCATAAACACTATATACATATAGGAAATCAAACTTTTAATTGTGAGAATTATTCTCTATTCACTTATCTCCAAGCATTTATGTTGCAGGAAAATGAGATGATTGTAGCAGCAAGAAGAAGAGGTATTTGGCTGCTGGTGCAGATGTCAAGATCCTGGCAATCCTTTCCAGAAACACAAGTACTGATCCATTTGGCAAAAGAATACCTGAAAAGGACTAAGACTTATTGGACTCATTATTACAGCTGTCATTGGAATCTTGGAATTATCACAGTGGCTGTGGTCACTGGAACTGCATTGTTAGGTTTGGGGCTGTTTATGCTTTTTCTCTTCCTCCTCAGCTGTGTTTAACAACAAATAATCAAAGTCAGAAAGCTTGACTGGTAGCCAATGATGGGTAAGACCCTTCCTTCAGAGGTTAAGGGCAACCTAAGACAGGCACATTCACTAAGCAAAGCCATGCTAACCATATGATTCTTGCAAAAACTCTTGTCTCCCTCCTGAATCAAAGTCAGAGAGCTTGACTGGTAGCCAATGACGGGTAAGACCCTTCCTTCAGAGCCTAAGGGCAACCTAAGACAGGCACAGTCACCTAGGCTTATAAAATAAAAAGGGAGAACTGTAGCAGATAGGATTAACATAAGACCTGCAGAACTACTTGGGAGTAGATGGCATTAGGGTGTTGGTGGTAGTAAGCTGCTTTATGTTATCTGATTTATGTAAGACAGTCTAGGAGGAAGAGAATGCTTGTTTACCCCAAATGGTTATCTTAAGTACGAAGAAAGAACACTGAAAGATAAGAACTTTGTTCCCTCAGGAAATGCATGCATACTTATTGTCATCCTGCAGTATATAACCAGGATCTGGTTAAGAATATAATGGTCTGATGTAAACTCAAGCTTCAGACCCCCTGAGCCCGTCTGTGTCTTTCTTTCTTTCTTTCTTTCCTTCTTCCTTTCTTTCTTTCTCATCATTCCTTAATATCCTTCAAGCTCCATTTCAATAGGAAGCAACAATTATGAGACCCTCCCTCAAGGAGGGGTCAAGCAGGGCTTGGCAGAGGGTGGGAAAATATTCCGAGGTTCTGATTGGTAGAGAAAGGAGTTATCTTGATTTAATCAGGTTTGATGGTCCAGGCCCTATGTTAATAGACATGATCCAATTTACACCTTTGTAATCCTCTCTTGACCCTTCAAAAACACGTAATCCCATCATTGCTGTTTAGGAAGCCAAAGATCTGAACAGCAAAGTGTGGAGTATCCATTTTCTCCTACAAGTTGCATTTTACTCTGGAGCACACAAGTTTAATCCTCTCATCTTGGAATACAGTTTTCAGCCCTGTGCTGCATAAGGGAAATCTTTCCATTTCAGTTACAGAGCTCTGTTCCTTGTGCCCTCATAAAATCTGTAACTTGTTCTAGCAACTGAAAATGCCCCTTCCTAACTCTAAAGATAGGCCATTTGTAAAGACCTTGAAGGCAGGCCTACCCTGGCCTTCTGTAAAAGATGGAAGAAAAATTGTGACAAATCCTAAGCCAAGTCATATTGTATACAAGAAATGAAGGAGACGGGGAGAAGGAACTCTTAGAGGAAACAATCACTCTGGGGATCAGAAAGAAGCAAGAAACACAATGGCCAGCTGGCAAAACATCATGGAGTGGGTGCGGAGCCAAGATGGTGGGTTAGCAATGTGTGTGTTTTAGTTCGTCCTCCAAAACAACTACTAAATAACCAGAAATGGTACAGAACAGCTCTTGGGGCCATATCCATGACCAGACACACAGTTTACCTCAGTCTGGACCAGCTGGACAGGCTGTGAGCCCCCCCCCCCAGAGCAGTGAGTTCCCCAAGCGATGGTGGAGGGAGCCCCTCCCCCACAGGCTGCTTCCCAGAGAAGAAAGGAAAGAGAATTTACCGGCAGCATGGGCTGAGACCAACCAAATGCCAATTTTGGAATTAATTAACAAATTCTGACTACTAAAAATAGGCCCCCAGCTCAGGTGAACCTGGTGAAAGTGGAGGTCACTCATTTCTGTCCTGATGCCAAGGGGGCAGGGCTGATGGAAAAAGAAAAAAAAAGGAAACAGGCTTTTCTGGCTGTGTTTCTGCAAAGGCTTGGCTGCTTTTGGATACAGTGACAGGGCTTCTCAGGCTGCAACTTCCCCAGGCATAGCAGAAACAAGCTTGTTCAAGGGCTTGTCTGGAGCTTGTGACTTTCCCAAGGGAGGGGTGAAGCCCAGCTCAAGTGGAATCCCTCCCTCAAGTAATTCAGACACCAGGGCTTGGTAACTTGAAGCCATCTATTAAAACCAGTCTACAGACTTCTGGGCCAAGATGACAGCTTGGCAATGTGCGCATTTTATTTTGTCCTCCAGAACAACTACTAAATAATTAGAAACAGTATAGAACAGCTCCTGGGGCCAAGTCAGTGACCGAAAACAGAGCATACCCCAGTCTGGACCAGCTGGATCAGCTGCAAGTCCCCCCAAGAACTATGAGTTCCCCAAGCCGTGGCAGCCAGTGCCCCTCCCCCACAGGCTTCTTCCCAGAGGGGAAAGGAAAGAGACTTTACGAGCAGCAGGGGCTTAGCCCAAGCAAACGCCAATTCTGGAATTAATTAACAAATT
This sequence comes from Myrmecophaga tridactyla, assembly GCA_004026745.1. NCBI lineage: Eukaryota > Metazoa > Chordata > Mammalia > Pilosa > Myrmecophagidae > Myrmecophaga > Myrmecophaga tridactyla. The sequence goes on along the minus strand of PVIY010046193.1, from coordinate 12,712 downwards.
CTGACAACTAAATATAGACCCCCAGCTCAGGTGAACCTGGTCAAAGTGGAGGTCACTCATTTTTGCCCCAGTGCAGGGGGCAGGGCTGATGGAAAAAGAAAAAAAAAGAAAGCAGAGGTTTTTGTGGCTGTGTTTCTACAAAGGCTTGACTGCCTTTGGAAACTGGCAGGACTTCTCAGGTTGCAACAGCCCCAGGCACAGGCAGAAACAAGCTTGTTTGAGGACTTGTCTGGAGCCTGCACCTCCCCAGGGAAGGGGTGAAGCCCAACAAAGGTGGAATCCCTCCCTCAAGGAATTCAGACACCAGGGCTTGGTAATTTGAAGCCATTAAAACCAGCCTACAACCTCTCGTCTGTCTCCACCACACCCCCAAAAGGGAGAGTCTAGGGAAAAAATGGAAATATATGAACAGGGACACAGGAAATTGAAGGATAATATGAAGCACACAAATATACATGTTGTGGGTGTCCCAGAAGGAAAAGAGAAGGGAAAAGGAGGAGAAAAACTAATGGAGGAAATTATCACTGAAAATTTCCCAACTCTTACGAAAGACAAAATTACAGATCCAAGAAGTTCAGCATAGCCCAAAGAGAATAGATCCAACATAGACGTACTCCAAGACAGTTACTAATCAGAATGTTGGAGGTCAAAGAGAAAGAGAGAATCTTAAAAGCAGCAAGAGAAAAGCAATCCATCACATACAAGGGAAACCCAATAAGACTATGTGTAGATTTCTCAACAGAAAGCATGGAGGTGAGCAGACAGTAGGATGATATATTTAAACTATTAAAAGAGAAAAGCTGCCAACCAAGAATTCTATATCCAGCAAAATTGTTCTTCAAAAATGAGGGAGAAATTAAAACATTTTCAGACAAAAAAATCACTGAGAGAATTTGTGACCAAGAGACCAGCTCTGCAAGAAATACTAAAGGAAGCACTAGAGACAAATATGATGACAGAAGAGAGAGGTGTGGAGAAGAATGTAGAAAGGAAAACTATGAGTAAAGGTAAAAAGAAGGAAAATTAGAAGAACATATAAAAGCCAAAAGGCAAAATGGTGGAGGAGGGTACTTCCGGGGAGGTAATAACACTGAATGTTGGTGAATTAAGCTTCCAAATCATGGGATATGCACTGGCAAATTGGATTAAGGAATGGGACCCATCTATATGCTGTCTCTACTCAAAGGACATGGGGCAAGGACACATAAGGACGTTTGCACACCAATGTTTATAGCAGCATTATTTACAATTCCGAAAAGACAGAAACAGCCAAAATGTACATCAACAGAAGGGTGGCTAAACAAACTGTGGTATATATATAGGATGGAATAGTATGCAGCTGTAAGACAGAATAAAGTTATGAAGCATGTAACAACATGGATGGAACTTAAGGACATTATGCTGAGTGAGATTAGCCAGAAACAAATGGAAAAATACTGTATGGTCTCACTGATATGAACTAACATTAGTGAATAAACTTGGAGAATTTCGTTGGTAACAAAGACTGTCAGGAGATAGAAATAGGGTAAAATATTGCATAATTGGAGCTGAAGAGATACAGATTGTGCAACAGGACTGCATGTAAAAATTCAGAAATGGACAACACAATTCTACCTAAGTGTAACACAATTATGTTAAAACACTGAAAGAAGCTGAATGTGAGAATGATAGAGGGAGGAGGGATGGGGGCACCAATGAAATCAGAAAGAAAGATAGATGATAAAGATTGAGATGTGTAATCTAGGAATGCCTAGAATGTATAATAATAGTGACTAAATGCACAAATTTAAAAAATGTTTTTGCATGAGGAAGAACAAAGGAATATCATTATTGCAGGGTGCTGAAAATAGATGGGAATTAATATTTTAAAATTTCAACTTATGTGGGAGACTAAAGCAAAAAATGTTTATTTGGTACAAAATTTATATTTTGACTAGTGCATTTCCTAATACAACTTATGTCGATAATTGGTTGAACAACATAAGTACATGGAACCTTGAGTAGGACATGAGATTTTGTTGGTTTGTTCAGAGTGATGTCCCGATGAAACCCAGAGTGATTTGATCAGTGATTGGAAAAGTATTTGAAAAGTCCCCTTCGGAGAATGGTGAGAACGGGGGAAAATTCAACTTTCCCAAGTTGAATTCTTGATATTCTCACAAGCAGTGTGGACAACCAAAGCTATAGGCTGAGCCCCCAGTCTTGGGGTTTGCTCATATGAAACTTAACCCCACAAAGGATAGGTCAAGCCAATTTAAGATTAGGCCTAAGAGTCAACCCTAAGAGAACCTTTTTTGTTGCTCAGATGTGGCCTCTCTCTCCAGCCAACACAATAAGCAAACTCACCACCCTCCCCCTTTCTATGTGGGACATGACTCCCAAGGGTGTGGAACTTCCTGGCAACGTGGGACAGAAATCCTAGAATGAGCTGAGATTCAGCATCAAGGGATTGAGAAAACCTTCTCGACAAAAAGAGGGTAGAGTGAAATGAGACAAAGTGTTAATGGCTGAGAGATTCCAAACAGGACCAAGAGGTTATCCTGGAGATTATTCTTACACATTAGGTAGATATCACCTTGTTATCCAAGATGTGATGGAGAGGCTGGAGGGAACTACCTGAAAATGTAGAGCTGTGTTCCAGTAGCCATATTTCTTGAAGATGATTATATAATGATATAGCTTTCACAATGTGACTGTTTGATTGTGAAAACCTTGTGTCTGATTTGTCAACAGACGAGTAGAACATATAATGATATAGCTTTCACAATATGACTGTTTGATTGTGAAAACCTTATGTCTATTTGTCAACAGACGAGTAGAACATATGGAATAAAAATAAATAATAGGGAGAAAAAATGTTAAAATAAATTTAGATTGAAATGCTAGTGATCAATGAAAGGGAGGGGTAAGTGGTATGGTATGTATATATTTTTCTTTTTTGTGTTCTCGTTTTATTTTTCTGTTGTCTTTTTATTTCTTTTTCTGAATTGATGCAAATGTTCTAAGAAATGATCATGATGAGGAATATGCAACTATGTGATGATATTGTGAATTACTCTTTATATGTATAATGGAATGAGCATATGTTAAGAATGTTCATGTTTCTTTCTTGTAATTTTTTTAATTAATTAAAAATTCTAAAAAGAAAAAAAACTTCATGGAGTGTAGCAGCCTGTGAGCTTCTGTAGACTCTTTCCTGTGAGTTTTTATTGTGATGGGAAAAAATGAATGTTTTTCCCTTAACACAGGATTATTCCTAGGTGAATGGGACAAACTCATTTCCTTTTTTCTTGTATGGGACTTCTTGTAGATCTAAGTATCCAGAAGGATAGAGGGAAATAATTGTTTCCTTTGATTGCATCTTCTTAATCAGTGGTTCACAAGTTTTTGCATGCACCACAGTCCCCTGATTAATTTGTTAAAACCTATATTATTTTCTTCTCCACTCCTCACCCCCACCAAGTTTCTAACTCAATAGCTTAAAGACAGAGTCCTAGGATTGGAATTTTAAGTTAATTAATACATGTATTTATATCACTTAAATACATCACAGGTTGATAATCAGTGTTACAGAGCACTGCTTGGAAGTTTTATCCTTATTTGTCTTCTTGATGCCTTCATTGCCTATTCCACTGAAACTGTTGTTAATAATTTCACTAATAATTCAGGCCTCTAGGTCCACAGAATGATTTCACTGGGTATTTTACAGATTCTTCTTCATTTTTCTTTAGCTTTGGGATCCAATACTCTATGTGTCTCTGCACATTTTATGAGCAGAAATCTTGGTTACTGTTTCGTTCTAACATTTCAAGGGTATACATTTGAGACACTGATAGAGATAGATGTTCCCTCTGGGGCAGAGTACAGATATGCTACTTTGAATCTGTTGTGGACCCAAGAAAAGCCATGGTTTTTTTAATTTTTATTTTGAATTACTTTCAAACTTATAGGCCAATTTAAAAACAGAAACCCGATATAGAGAACTCTGACATACCCTTACCTTGCCCTCCCCAATACCAGATGCAACAATTTTAACATTTTGCCATATTTGCCATAACATTCTATCTGTCTGTCTGCCTGTATATCTCTATATCTGTCTATCAATCCACCTACCTACCTATCTACTTGTCCATTTCCTGAACACTTGTATGTAGATTGTATATATCAAACTCCTCATGCATTTAATACTGCCATGAACATTTTCTAAAAATAAGGATATTCATTTATGTAACCATCTGAAGTAGTTATCAAATTTTCCCCCTATCATTTATCTTTTTTCCATATGTTCTACTCATCTGTTGATAAGGTAGATAAAAGGAGCATCAGACACAAGGATTTCATAATCACACAGTCACATTGTGAAAGCTATATCATCATTCAATCATCATTAGGAAACATGGCTACTGGAACACAACTCTACATTTTCAGTCAGTTCCCTCCAGTCTCTCCATTACACCTGGAATAACAAGGTGATATGTACTTAATGCATAAGAACAACCTCCTGGATAACCTCTCAGCTCTGTTTGGAATCTCTCAGCCATTAACACTTTGCCTCATTTCAGTCTACCCTCTTTTGGTCAAGGAGGTTTTCTCAATCCCTTGATGCTGAATCTCAGCTAGACTTTGACCGACAGGCCTCCTAGGTCTCACCATTGTGTTCCACGTGATGATGCCACTTGCTTTTATAGTGTGTGTAACATCATATTTCTTACCTTTAAAGCATTATAATGTTAAGAAATGGTGCAATTTCTTAACACATTAATTTCTTAGCATTCACCTGTGATGAAGCTGTTGATCAATCACATGTGATCAATCATTAGATAGATCACATCTAATTACATCATCTGGGATGACTGTGCTCATGATCTGAAACTCAGGCCATCTTTTGGCTAATAAAATTATCAGAATTACTGCAGTTCAGAGAGAGAGATTTTGGGCCCCTGGGCTGTCTGGTCTCCTGCTAGGCGCCTAGCAATCAACTCTTTTTCTCTTTGACATGTCAGTGTCTCAGAAATCGGTTACTGAGCACAATGGGCAGAAGACTCCATGGCCTTTGCCCAGTAACACAGCACAAGACAAAGTCTGTCTTTAATTTGTTTATTTATTATAAATAAAAGCAAATAAACCAACCCTTTGTGAAACTGAGGGTGTTGGTGAGGGCTGGGGTTGTGGGTGTTGACTCAAACCAGACACTTTCTCTATGGAGCCAGCACACACCAAGGGGACGTTCAGGATTCTCTTGACATTCTTAGGCCTGCAATGTTCCACTTCAGAGATCAGCACACGCCAAGTTAGGAGAACCACAGCAGACAGACAGGCATACAAACACACACGCATACACACCCAAATCGTGAAGTTGTTGTTAAAAAAAAAAAACCCAAAGTGACCAACCAGCTGCAGTCAGCAAACTCAGCTTTTCAGAAAGAAAAGTAGACTGGCAACTGAGGAAGCCTTCCATTTCAGGCAGGAAAATCACCAACTTTAGCGATAACATGAAATGCAAATCAACATTAAATAGTGGACCTGGAGGCCGGGGCCTTGTCAGAAGTATGAATGAAAACAAAGTAAAACAGGTATAGGCTGTTTGAGTGTCAGGTGGTTGCTCTCTGTCTGTCTGTGTATCTGCCAAATGGCTGCCGGCCACAGAAATCCCAAGATGAGCCAGGGCCCCGCATGAAGGGATTAAGAAGACTTTCTTCACTGAAAGGGGGAAGAGTCAAATGTGAAACAACAAAGTGCCAGTGGCTGAGAGTTTTCACACAGAGTGGAGAGGTTATCTTGGAGGTTATTCTTAAGCATTACACAGATATCCCTTCTTAGTTTATGACATATAGGTGTGACTAGAAGGAAACACCTGAAACCGCAGAGCTGTGTGCCATTTGCCTTGTTTCTTGGAGATGTTTGTATAATGATACAGGTTTTACAGAGTGACTGTGTGGTTTGTGCAAACCTTGTCTCTGATGCTCCTTTTATCTACTTTATCGACAGACTAGTGAAACATAGAAATTATAAATAAATAAATAATAGAGGGAGAAATGTTAGAATAAACTTACTACAAGGAAATGCTGGTGATCAATGAAAGGGAGGCATAAGGGGTATGGTATGTATGAATTTTTTTCTGTTTCCTTTTCATTTCTTTGTCTGAATTGATGCAAATGTTCTAAGAAATGATCATGATGATGAATATACAACTATGTGATGATATTGTGAGTTATTGATTATATAACAAGAATCAAATGATCAGATGGTAAGAGCATTTGTGTTTGTATGTGGACATGTTTAAAAAAAAACAGCAAAAAAATCAGAACTAAAATTGTGGAATCACAACCCAGAACCAAACTCTGAAATCTGTTATACAGCTCCTTGTTGTGCTATGCTTTGAAATTTATTGCTGTTTTGTACATACGTTATTTTTTGGGAAAAAAGTGAGGATTGAAAATGTGTATAGTCCTTCTTCCCTCCAATGATCTGCAGCAGCTAGAAGGAAAAATCTGAGATGATGGTATGTAGCCCATGATAAACTCTGGGATCTGTTCTGTGACTACTTGTCAAAGGGTGCTCTGTAAACTACCACTTTTTTCTTTCTTTCCTTGGTATGTATGTTATATTATACACTAAAAAGTTTAGAGAAAAACAAGCAAATAATGGGGGGACAAAGGTTAAAATGAATTGGGTAGGTGGAAATACTAGGGGTCAATGAGGGGGAGGGCTAAGGGTAATATGGTATGTATGAGGGTTTTTTTCTTTTTCCTTTTTAATTTCTTTTTCTAGGGTAATGCAGATGTTCAAAAAAGTGTTCATGGTGATGAAGGCACATCATGGGATGATATTGTGAGCCAGCAACTGATCGTACACCAAGTATAGAACGTTCATATGTGAAGCATGTTTGTGTTTGTATGTTGTTTTGTCAATTAAAATATCTTTTTAAAGTAATGGGAGCAAAGAAAAGTAACTGTTTAAACTGAAACTTGAAAAATAAATAAGATAAGCCCACTAGACTGGAACAGTACTAGCAAAAAAAGAAATTTTGGTTAAAAAAACATCAATAAAGGCCCAGAGAAAACAGGGAAATTACAGGTAGGTCTGTGTTACTGGAGCATAAAGGGCAAGTTTGGGGAGGAGGAGCGTCATGTGCATTCAGGTACTGAAGGAGCTGTAGGTAATGCAACAGAGTTGAGAACATTTCCCTCTTTCTCCTACAAGGTCAAAGTGGAGTCTGAAAATTAAGGTTTCAGAATCAGACATGCATGTCATGACCACTAGCCAGCAATATTATCTTTGATAAGTTATTTAGCTTGCTTATGTCTCCACTTCCCCATCTTGAAAAAAAGTAAATAGCATGAGATTTCTTGCCTGCCATGCAGGAGACCTGGGTTTGAGTCTTGGTCCATGCATTTCCCCAAAAACAAAAAACATTAAAATATTCAACAAAGGGTGCTGCAGTAACACCAATGTAGGAAGGATGGTCAGAAAGAGCAGCCTACCCTGAGGCCATTGGACTTCAGGAAGGCATGGCTTGGGGCCCAAGACTTACAGGAAATGGGACCCCAAGCAAACAAACAAACAAACAAACAACAGAAAGAGGCCTAAACTCAGAACAATTCGCTTGGGACAACCTCCTTCAGCCTCCCTGTTTCCACAGGCTGCTTGATGACAGAACTGGCCCGAGCCCCAGCCTCCACTTTTCTATTTATTTTATTTTAATTTTTTTATTTTTGAAGACATCATCCCCAACAGACCGTGAAACCTCCAGGACAGCTGTTTTTCCTTGGTGTGGCCCAGTTTGCAGATCACGGTACCATTCACCATGCTCCCTTCTCTCTCTCTGGAGTAGCAGTTGTTTGGACAAAGCCCTACTGCAGATCTTAGAAAACAAACTCAGTGATCCTTGCTTCCTTCCAGAGACTTAAGAAACATGCACACACACACTCACATGCACAGTGAAAATGAAAGATAATAGATAGAAGACAACCATAAAAAGGGCCCATAGGAATGAACCAGAAAATAGCACATGCTGGAAACAATTGGACGAAGCCACAATCCCCTTCTCCACCTTTACTTAACTTTTTAAAAATTCATTGTTCATTGTGAAATGCAACATGTATGCAGAAAAGCAATGAATCTCAAAGCACACCACCACAAGTAGTTACAGAACAGATTTAAGAGTTCCAGGATTTTAGATTTTCCCTCCTGACAGTGAATTTTAGGTTTTCCTTTTTGACACTGGAAACTAAAAGACATAGCAATGTGTGTGTGTGTGTGTATGCCAGTAATAAATAAATAAATAAATAAATAAATACATAAATAAATAAATAAATAAATAAATAAATAAATAAATAAAACAAAACCGAACAACTTGGACCCAGTCAGGCCACGGGGACGTTAAGGCCAAGAAGAGCTGAAGCAGCCTGAAGAACATTCAACATCCGACAAGGGCGACTTTCAACAGGGAGCACGGCCAATGTCAGGAGGGAGGGCTCAGGAGTGGAGGAAAGGGAGGGAGGAGTTGGAAGCGGGACGCGGGTCGGGTGGGAGTGCAGGCCCGGATGGGGTGGGGCCTCCTGTGAGGCCATGCAGGTGTCCTGTCGCCCTACCCTGTCCTTCCCCAACCATCTGGCCAGTCATCCTGCCCAACCACCACACCCGCCTGGCCTCAGAGACAGGCCCACATGACCCCACCCCTCCCCCACGCATGCTGCACCCAAGCCACACCCTCACCACGGACCGAGCCCCTCCTCCTCGACTGGGCGCTCCCCTGAGAGGGTCGGCCTGGTGGACCCCATCCAAAGGACAGCAGCCACGTGGTGGCACCCACTGACCATCGTGGACTGACTGGCAGTGGCGGGAAGGCTGGATGCCTGACCCACCCCCCCACCTCTGATCTGGGTCCTTCTCAATAATCTCTGCTTCCTTATGCAGACAGAAAGTTATGAAAATGATAATAGCCCAAATGAGAGATGGTAGCAAGAAGGCAACCATGAAAACAGGCCCGGACAAGGGAGTGAAATAATAGAAAGTGAACACACACTAGAGACCAATGAGTTAAAGGCCCAGTTGTAACTGGCAAATTGGGGTATAAGGGATAGTTTTGATGGCGGACATCCTCATGTAGATATTCCTTTTTGCCTTCTGCCACATTGGAGTAGACAGAGGGAAACACCTGACATCTCTAAACTGTAACCCAGCTGCTTGTGTCAGCATAGCTTCCATCTTCTGCCCCTGTGAACATGACGTCCTTGTGATTAGCCTTCATTTAGACCCAGTGATCCAGCTTTTCAACTTTTGAGTCCTGTATTTCACTAAAGACAGCCACCCCCCAGCCCACCCGCAATGAACTAACTCACCCCTCAAGAACGAACTGGCCTTGACCCAACCCAAACAGGCCCACCTGACATGCCCAGTAGCTTAGACTTTGACCGACAGGCCTCCTAGACCTCATCGTGGTGTTCCAGGTGATGATACCACTTGCTTTTATAGTGTATGTAACATCCTATTTCTTACCTTTATAATATTATAATGTTAAGAAATGGTGCAATTTCTTAACATTCACCTGTGATGAAGCATCTGATTAATCGACACAAGCTCAGTCATTAGATAGATCACATCTAATTGTGTCACCCGGGGTGACTGTGGTCATCACCTGAAACTCAGCCCGTTTGTTTTGGGTAATAAAATCATCGGAATTACTGCAGTGCAGCGAGAGAGAGATTTTGGGTATGAGGCCATCGGTTCTCCCACTAGGCACCTGGTAATCAACTCCTTCCCTCTTTGAAACTCTGGTGTCTCAAGAATTGTATGGGTAGAAGATTCCAGGGCCTCAGTCTGGGAACACAAGCCTCTGGGTTTTTTTTTTTTTTGGTTGTTGTTGTTGTTTCTGTTTTTGTTTTTGTTTTATCTCAGTGATTGTTTTTTAATGTTTAGTTTTGTTTTTAATTCCAAAAAAACCCACCAAACAAACGCAAACATTTGTAATTTTTGATCATTCCATTCTACATATATAATCAGTAATTCACAATATCATCACGTAGTTGCATATTCATCATCGTGATCATTTCTTGGAAAATTTGCATCTATTCAGAAAAAGAAATAAAAAGAAAACAGAAAAAAATTAATACATACCATACCCCCCACCCTCCCCTTCACTGATCACCAACATTTCAATCTAAATTTATTTTAACATTTGTTCCCCTTATTCTACTTCTTTATTCCATATGTTTTACTCATCTGTTGATAAGATAGATAAAAGGAGCATCAGACACAAAGTTTTCAGAATCACACGGTCACATTGTGAAAGCTATAGCATTATACAATCATCTTCAAGAAACATGGTTACTTGAACACAACTTCACATTTTCAGGCAGTTCCCTCTAGCTTCTCCACTGCATCTTGACTAACAAGGTGATATGTATTTAATGTGTAAGAATAACCTCCAGGGTAACCTCTCGACTCTGTTTGGAATCTATCCGCCATTAACACTTTATTTTGTCTCATTTCTCTCTTCCCCCTGTTGGTCGATAAAGTTTTCTTAATCCCCTGATGCTGAGTCTCAGCTCATTCTAGGGGTTTTCTCAATCCCTTGATGCTGAGTCTCTGCTCATTCCAGGATTTCTGTCCCACATTGCCAAGAAGGGCCACACACCTGGAAGTCATGCCCAATGTAGACAGGGGGAGGGTGGTGAGTTTGCTAGTTCTTTTCAAGCCTCTGTTTTTAATCTGTTTTGTATAAATAAAAGCAAAGAAACCCTAATGAAACGGGGGGTGGGGGTTGACTTAAAGTAGACACCTTCTCTACAGAACCTGTACACACCAAGGGGACATTCAGAATTCTATGGAAATCCTTAGGCCTGCAATGCTCAACTGCAGAGATCAGCACATACGGAGTTAGAAGAAGTGCAATGGGCACACACAGAAACTCGCATGTACGCCAAAATCATGAAGCCATTATTAAAATATATATATATATATATGTCATGTTGGCCTGGTGTAATGTGGCACAGCCATCATGCCCGGGACACAGGGGACTCTTCAGTCGCTCTTGCTATATGAGAGGAGGCAGAACTGAGAAGAATGCCCAGGGGAAGAGGCGTGGTTTCCTCGGGCCTGATGTGTATCATGTCCCACTGGAAACCCTGAGCCAAAGAAACCTGAGGCAGTGCCAGAAACATCCGATAAGAGATCGATTGTCTCTGCTCTCTTCTTAATATTCAAGAAACACTCAGGTACGCATACACACACAAGCATACACAAATCAAAATGAAAGATTAAAAAAAAGAGGGCAACCAAAAAAAGGGCCCATGATCTTTCACTTATTAATTTAGTTTAAAGCTTTAACATGCAAAAGTAATAAACCATGGGTCATACTGATGAGGGGGAAACAGAGAGAGAGGCATGGGAGAGGGAGAGAGGGAAAGAGAGGGGTTGGGGGAGAGAGAGGGGGTGGGGGAGAGAGAGAAAGAGAAAGTGTGAGAGAGAGAAATAGAGAGATAGAGTGTGTGTGTATGAGAGAGAGAAAGGAGAAAGAGAGACAGAGAGAGAAAGGAAAGAATCTAAATGGTCCACCACAGCCAACAACAAGTCTCACCAGGAGGAAAGTACAGGCCCAGACTGAGAATACCTTCCATTTCAGGAGTGAAAATCACTGATTTTAGCAATCGCTGGAACTGCAAATCAACATCAAATTCTGGAGTAGCAGTTCTTTGGACAAAGATCCACTACAGATTTTAGAAAAGAAACTCAGTAATCCATTCTTCTTTCTTGAGATTTAAGAAACACACGGACACAAACTAAAAATAAAAATGAAAGATAACAAAAAGGAGACAAAGTATAAGAAGCACCCAAGTGAATGAACTGGAGAATAAGCACATGCTAGAAACAAATAGTCCAAGCCACGATCCCCTCCCCCACCATAATTTTATTGGATTTTTAAAATTCATTTTTGTATCGTGAAGTGTAACATGTATGCAAAGAAAGCAATGGATTTCAAAGCACACCACAATGAATGGTCACAGAGCAGATTGTGGAGTTCCACAATTAGCCCCATGTGTTCCTTGTCAGTGGTCAGCAGGAATGATGCCCGTTGGGGGTCGGGCAAACCTAGGAGAATAGCAATATACAGCTGGAGCTTGCTTAGGTGTCACCTCCAGAATAGCTTCTCGAACACTCCCCCATATTTTTTTATTTATGAACATTTTTTAACTAATTTTTTTTTTATTTATGATACATAAGCACATACAAGCATGAACATTCTTATCATGTTCATTCCGTCCTTGTTATATAATCAATAACGCACACTATCATTGCTTAGTTGCATATTCATCCTCATGATCATTTCTTAGAACATCTGCATCAATTCAGAAAAAGCAATGAAAAGAAAAAAGAAAAAAATTCCTACGTACCATACCCCTTACCCCTCCCCTTCACTGATCACCAGCATTTCAAGCTACTAAATTTATTTTAAAATTTGTCCCCTTATTATTTATTTATTTTAAATCCATGTGTTTTACTTGTCTGATGATGTGTTAGTTAGATTCAGTTGTCAACTTGGCCAGGTGAGCATACCTAGTTTTGTTGCTGCGGACATAAGCCAATGGTACGTGAACCTCATTTGTTGTCAATTACATCTGCAGTCAGCTAGGAGGCGTGTCTGCTGCAATGAGTGACATTTGGCTTAATTGGCTGGTGCTTAAATGAGAGAACGCAACGTAGCACAGCC
>PVIY010046192.1:0-18617 GCA_004026745.1 Myrmecophaga tridactyla | reverse complement strand
TAGATAGAAAAAAAAAAAAAAGGAACAAAACCAGTCATACTAATGGAAAGCAGATGGGGGCGGTGAGTTTAAAAATAAGCATATTTCATAAAAATAAACCCTATTGTTTGTCTGGGTCTCATCTACTTATTCCCCTGTCTCTTTAAAGGGACAAGGAGCAGCATTTCTTTCTCTCTCTTTTAGGGCCCCCATTCCTTGCCCATCCTCCTCTCCTGTCCTTTATTTCCTCTCTCTTTAGTCTGGTCAAATTTCAGCTCTGGTTAGACAAAACCTATTCTGTAGACTGGAACTTGAACTTGCAGATACTTAAACAGTTTTCTGCTCTGGCGCTGATTTGAAAAAGGAAAAAAAAATGCCCTTGTAGAGAACCAAAAGGGAGAAATGTACTAGAAACACATGGATAAACACTCTGAGAAATAGCCTGGCATATTTGACATACTAATTCCCCCTTCGTCATTTCTAGTCACAATGCTTACATTTCTCATCATTTTTAATTCTCTTTTCTTTCTACATTGGGAAAGCATCAAATGCATTTTTTTCTAGTGTCAATTCTAGTATTTAGCATGGTAAAATCTGTTTAAATTCTGGTTTTGCATGTATAGTTTATTTTTCAATCTTTTTTTTTCTTATTCATCTACCTCTTAATTTGATAGCTTTGCCAATTTTCTTCCTTTGATAGTTTCTGCTTTATAGACACATCTTCCAATCTGTAATAATATTAAAATATTATTATATACATTTAAAATAATAACCAACATTTATTTAGAAATTATGATTTGCCTTATGCTGAACATGGCCTCATTTAATCTCCACCACAATCTCATGAGGTATTTTAATAGGCCTTATTGTATACATGGGCAAACAGAGGCTCCAAGAGATTCACCATTTTGTTAAAGTTATATGGCTGAATTGCAGGCCTAATTCAATCTAGACCATCTGATTTGAATACATGATTTTAGCTACTGTGGACAAAAGCCTAATGATTTCCTTAAAATAGCTTATGTTTTGTAATAATTCATTTCCAAATGTCTGCATTCCTATGATGAACCCTTGTTCTACTTTCGTTTGTTCAGTGTATTAGCTAAGGTTCTCTAGAGAAACAGAATAAGCAGGAGATATCTGCAAATTCAAAATTTATAAAACTGTCTTACGAAACCATGGGGATATAGAGTCTAAGTTCTATAGGGCAGTACACAAGCTGGAAGGTCCAATGAAGGTACTCATTGAACTTTCTGGAGAGGCTGGCTGGCTGAAGTAGGAAAAGTGACTGACTCTTCTGAATCCTCCTTAAAAGCCTTCTGGTGATTAGATTAAGTGTCACTCTGCAGAAGACATGCCCCTTAGCTGATTACAAATGCAGTCAGCTGTGGATGCAGCTAACATGATCATGATTTAAGTCCATGAAATATCCTCATGGCAACAGACAGGCAGCACTTGCCTGAACAGACAACCAGGTACCACCACCTGGCCAAGTTGACACATGAACCTGACCCCTACCTCAGGAGCATTGGTCTAGATAGCTCCCAGTGAAGAATGTCCCCGGGATGCCTGGTGACACATCTTCGGGATGCCCACTTAGTTTACTGCCTGTGTTCCCAAGAGACTAATCTGGAAAAAAGGAATAACTCCAAATGAGACCATTGTCTAGGAATTCTTCCAGGCAAAGTGTGCTGGTTTGAATTAATGGTGGACCCCAGAAAAGCCATGTCCTTTAATCCTTATTCAATATTGCTGGGTGGGAGCATTTTGATTGTTCCCATGGAGATGTGATCCACCCAATTGTGGGTGGTAACTTTTGATTAGTTGATTTCCATGGAGGTGTGTCTCCACCCATTGAAAGTGGAGTCACTTACTGGAATCCTTTAAAAGAGGAAACATTAGAGTCACAAGAAAGCCAACAGATGCCACTAGTTCACCATATGCCCTTCCAGCTGAGAGAGAGACATTTAATGTCATAGGCTTTCTTGAACCAGGTATCTTTCTTTATGTGCCTTAAATTGGACATTTCTATAGCTTGCTTTAATTGGGACATTTTCTTGGCCTTAAAACTGTAAAGTAGCAACTTACTAAATTCCCCTTTTTAAAAGCCATTCTGTTTCTGGTATATTCCATTCCAGCAGCTCGCAAACTAGAACACATGGCATGGGGAACTCCCAGAAGCAGGCATCTCTCCAGAAAGGTGTTCAGAGGATGTGTGGCAATTTATTCCACATATTCCCAAGAGATTTGGCCAGTGGGGAGAGAAACACCAGTTTGACTGTGTTGGGATACCATATTGATGCTAGTGAGACTCCTCTATTTCCTTTTCCAGAGAAAATGGGAAATGCCAATGGTCAATATAAGCCAAAAGATGGGGAAACATAACCCTCCAATGGGACTCTGAATTATAATACCATCTTCCAGTCTGTAAAAGAAATAGAAATTAATCAGAAATTCTCTATGCTCAGATGTTTATTGCTCTCTATCAAGCAAGGACCTGAGAGGGACTCACTGTTTATGTGAGAGACTCCATGTCTCTTAATGATCTTAAGAGAAAAGAATATCTTCTTAATGATCCCCTTTTAAAACTTGTTTGCTAAGAGGCATGAGAAGACATACTACCAAGCCAGTTAATTGTAATAAACTAAGGGAGATCATTCAGGAAAAAGAGGAAAGCCTGGCCCTGTTCCAGAGGTGGCTAGTGGAAGCCCTACAAAGTAGTATTCCAGGAAAGATCAGATATTTCTAGGCACCCATTTCATCAGTCAGTATGTCTCTGATATTTGAAGAAGGCTGCAGAAGCTCTTCATTGTCCCACAAACTCCCACTAATGATCTATTTTTTACCAGGACGAAGTTGAGAAGGAGAATAAGGCAAAGAGAGGTACGTAGAAAACCAGCGAATGGGCTCAACTTATCATAATCACTGTTAAAAGCACCCTGTCCCCTTAAGGTCACCCAAATCATGGCTCCAAGCCTCAAGGGCCTTGCTTCAACTGTGGGTCAAAGGACCACTGGCAGAGAAAGTGCCAGAACCTTGAAACAACCCTCAACATTGGAACCAACCAGGGTCTTGATCCAAAGTGCCACCAGCCTGAGCACTGGGTCAAGGACTGTACCATCTCCTGACATGGTCAGTACAGCCCCTAAAACCCTGCTCATGGCAAGTAAAAAGGACCAAAGTTTCCCAAAGCTGCATATGGCTCCATTGACTTCATATCTGACCATCAACCTAGAGGAGCCTTGGATGACAACGTGACAGGTAAGACTACTGATTTCTTAATTAAATAAAAGAGCCACTTATTCTGTTCTGAATTGCCACTTTGGATCTACCTTCACTCAGCCTTGCCTAGTTATAGGAGTTAACAGTAAAGCCAAAATCAAAACCCTCACTACCCCTTTCTTTTTAAATTTGGTAACATTCTAATGTCCCATCAATTTCTCATTGTTCCTAAATGCCCTACCCCCCTTTCTAGGGAAGGATCTTCTCCACCCCCTGGGGACTACTTTAAGACTAGTAAACCCGGCTAATGTTTGCTTCCTTGTTTGCCCGGAGGTCCCTACTTAATCAAGGCCTCTTGGCTTCCCAAAAAAAGATCCTTGAACAAATAATCCCATATATATCGGATGAAGAGATCCCAGTGTAAGCCCACTAAGTAGACCCTGTCTGCATTCAGGTTCTCAGTCCTAGATCTTAAAAGTGCATTTTTTTTTGGTATTTTCTTCACCTTGACTCTCAATACTTATTTACTTCTGAATGGCAGAGACTAAATGATAAGGTTCTTGCCCTGCTCACTTACATAATGCTGTCCCAAGGGTTTCAAGTCAGTTCCAATATCTCTGAGACTGCCATAGCAGCAGAATTTACTGACCTCCAAATGACTCAGAGCAATCTTGCAACATGTTAATTTTGTAAACTAACATTCCTAGTATGAAAGTGAATTTTATTTGTTGTCATTGCTAACTGCAAGGCCTACTTGTATATGGAAAGTTGTGGAAGATTTGAGAAAGTGAATTTTGTTAAACTGAACTTTTGTTCTGGTCTTAATGGAAGGTTATAAAATTTTTTCTTAACCATTTGAGTACTCTGGCTATAAGACAAATGCTTTATATAATATCAGAATAATATCCTTGTTGATGTTTCTGTTGACCGTCTCATCCCCTATTTAAAAGACAAGACTTCTCACTCTTAAAAAAAAAACCTGTTAAAAATAAATTTGGTCTTTCACCTTGTAAAAATAAGATGCTAAAAATAGCTTAACATATTACATAGAAAGTGTTTAGGAAGTGTTACAACAATTAAAAGAGATTTTTCTATTCACATATATAGAACTCATATAAAATTCCTAAATATTCTTATTGTACATATTGTATCCTAATATTTACTGATCTATATAATGTTAAACAACAGTATGATGTTTTTAAGTCATAGTTTTAGTTATTCTTGGAAAAAGTTATAACTCATAAAAACAACCAAATTCAGCTTTATTTACATGGAACGTAGAGAAAATAAAGAATAGAATCTTAATCAGAAAATGAAAATAATTGCAAAGTCTCCTAAGAGGAGAGAATATGCAAAACTCCCACCTGGGGAGTTCTTGCTATTCTCTTAAGTAATAAGGGCTCCCCATGTAATAAACCAAGCCCTTGATCTTGATCTTGCCCTTAAGAAACTTCATTTCTCTTTCTAAGCCAAACTATAGGTAAATTCACTACCTTCTACTTCTAGGGATGTAAATCTCCTAGCAATGTGTGATGTGACTACCAAAGATGAGCCTCACCCTTGCATCATAGAATTAATTAAAAAAAAAAAAAGGAAAAGGAAATTTTAGTGGCTATGAAATTTCAAATAGAGCCAAGAAGTCATTCTATAAGTTATTTTATGGAAATTTCAGCAAGAAATTGCAAACTTGGAAGGATGTCAAGCCCCAACTAACAGTGTTCCTAAAATCTCTAGAGAATACCCTGATCTCCATCTTGCTCCTACTTCTGTTAAAACCATACATACAATTTCTCACCCAGTTTATTTCTTCCAGATTAGAACTGCTTCGCCAAAACTTCCCCTGTCAGAGGCTATGCTTCTATTCTGCATGTTCAACCAGTCACCTTCAGTAGCATAGCCAGAGACTTCTGTGTTCCCACAGTACTGCCTGTGACCCCACTGACAGCTTGAAGCAGCCACAGAAGATGGACCACCAGCCCAAATTACCTTAAGATTAAGGGAGATAGAAATCTCTAATGGGGAAATGAAGTAGGGTTAGAATTAGGGCAGTGACTGGTTGGACAAAGGCAAATTCCCAGACCTCCCCCAAAGAGGAAAAAATATCTGAGAAGAGCAGGAATAAGCAGCACCTGGAGGTCAAACAATCCCACCTAAGTGAGCCATCTATAGAGAAGCAAGCATTTACTAAGCATCTGCCAAGAAGGAAGAAGGGGAGGGTAGTAAAATAGGTAAAAAAAAAAAATGTTAAAAGGAACAAAAATCTATGGGGGTGTGCGAGGGTAGTTTAGAGACTGAATTCTCACTTGCCATGTGGGAGACCTGGGTTCAATTCCCGGCCCATGCACCTCCCAAACAAACAAAGGAACCAACAAAAACACACAAAAATTTCAACAAATGGTGCTGCTGCAATAATGGGGTACTCACATAGAAAAAGAAGGAAATGTGACCCCACCATACAGCATACAAAAGATATATATATATATATATATATATATATATATATATATATATATATAAGAAAGAAGATGCCCAGACAGTGGTGGAGCCTCCTGCTTCTCACGACTCTTTCCAGGTGAGAGTGCCTGCATGTCCTCTCACATGAACTCTCGACACGTTTTCTCCCTGCTTAAAAAAAACTGTTTATATATACATAGCTCTATTTTTATTGGCATTAACTAGATGTGTTTGAAGAGAAGTGCACAAAATGTATATAATTATTCCTATGAACCAATGAGACCTTAAATCAAATTCATTATTTAAGAAATATCTATTGAGCATGTATGTTGCTCCTCTGACTGTTTAGATTCTGGTAATTGAGGAAGAAAGAGGAAACATTCTCCTGCGAAAATAATAACAGATAATTATCAGCACATTTGCTATACATGTGTCAATGCAGTTGTTAAATCTGAAGTTGATTTCTTTAAAACTCATTTCAGAATAAAGCTTGTTTATTTAAAAATATACAGATATACTATTTTGGTATGACAAATAACTTTTAATAAATTTATTTTAAACCTCTTTGTTATTTTTAACTTTTTAAGGGCAAATTATTAAATAATTTAGGTATATAACTACATAAAACTTAACAGCCTATTATCCCAGGTAAACTAAAAAATCCCATTATTATATTCTTAATTTGTGAAAAATAACTCTCAATGTAACCTTATTTCTAAAGTAAATATATATATTTATATTATTTATATATATATAGAGAGATATATATAGATATAGATTTATATAGATAGCGAGAGAGAGAGAGACAGGGATTTGTCCAAACTGTGCATTTTAAGTAAGTGACAACCTTCAGAAACATTAAATTTGAGACAAAAGTTTGGGTTGAACATGATAATTTAACACAGAAAAATGGAAAAATAAATATTCAAATTATTTTTTTCTGCACACTAATGTTATCTTGTTTATATTGGCTTAGTGTGTAGTACTATATTTCAACTTAAAATTAGAACCTGTTATAGCAGACAACTTTTGAAAGTTATAATAGAGAAAAACTAAAATAAAAAATTAACATAAAAAGAGAAAAACAAAACATGAAAGAGAAAGCAAAGGGTGGTATGATGGTGGCTCAGTGGCAAAATTTTGCCAGAGGCCTGGGTTTGACTCCTGGCGCTTGCCCGTACAAAAAAAAAAAAAAGCAAAGAACTTTTATTTTAAATCAATTTTGGAAACAAAACATCTTACGATGTCCTTGTTTTTTTTTTTTGTATCTAGAATTATAAACAGGATAATTTGAAAACACAAAAATCTCGATGTTTAAAGGTACATATTCACATGAATTTTTAATTCTAATAGGAAGGGTACATTTAAATTGCCTTAACCCTATAACAAGCATTATTTTTTAAAAATGATGGTGAATGCTTGTATTAAACTTTTGAAAATCATGTTTCAGTATTATTTTTTACTTTCCCCAAGAAGCTGTAGTATAAACCATTTACAGGAAATATTAGATAGCACACAATAAAAATGTTATCAGACAAAAAAATCATACATAAACATAAGATATTCTATTTTCAATTCTGTGTCTTGCTTGATCTGTTATATTGGGTTGTTTAGTAATTTGGCTTGGACGAGAGAGCTGTCACACTTTTGTTTAGGATTGTGGTCTGGGTAATACCTCTGCCTTTTCTCTTCCCCTTGATGTCCATCTGTTACCACTAAACCAGTTAGAAGTGTAATTCTCTCCTCACATCTTAGCTCCCTAACCCTTTTCAAGTGTCTGTCCTATTGCATCAAACACTTCACATAATATACTATAATGTATTTACTATATTTATTGTTAATATCCTTTCTATTTTCTTTGTAGAACTCCCTAGTATATTTCAAACTCCTAGAACAATTCCTGAAATGCAGACCAATTAAATACCTGATTCACAAAAATAATTATTACCTATGTTTTGATGAGTCTTGTATAGAATAAATTGAGGTAAATATTGGAATACATTAATGTTGCATTTAGGCTTCCTTTTCATGAAGCATTGTATTGGACAGCATTGCATTTTCAATTCTGTATTTGAAAATTAATGTAAAAATGAATTAAATGACTAGATTACGGTAGAACAATTAATATGTGGGACTGATAAATTATCCATAATAATGTGAAAGGTGTCAGAAATATTAACTGAAATTTGGAAACAGAAAAAAGAAATTACAAGATGCTCTTTCATTGCAGAGCTGGGCCTGATTTCCCACTTCCTGACCTATTTTAGAACTCTATATGGACAGAGGTTAACTTGTAGATCTCCATCTGGTAGAGATGCAAATAATTTATGTCCAGAAGAATGGACAACCCCAAAGGTTTATTTTCCTGTAAAACATTAAGACATTTATTCTTGCATTTAACTCAACAATCTTAGCCTAAGAAATTTTTTGCAATCTGTCTCTGTGTTTATATATTTATTTGTTTTTGAGAAACCATATATATCCAATAAATTCCTTAATTTTGTCATAATATCTTAGTTTCTTCCCTCTTTAATGAATTAAATACAAGTTTTTATGCAGTTTTATTTTATATTTGTTTGATACTCATGGTAATATCTTCTACAAATTGGAGCATGAACAAAAGAGATGACAGCATTGCAGTCGAGGGCCATAGGCAATCTATGCATATATCCAAATATAATATCACCTTTAATCTTTATCATGAATGACAAATATTTAAAACACCAAAAACACCAAAAGCTGGTTGAACCTGGAAAAACTGAAAATTGTATTGGTAGCTGTTGTCATTGTCACACTGAAAACCTTAATATAGTACTTCCATGAAGCCAATCCACGATAAAAAGATGGAATTTTATACCTAGACATAATTTCCAAATTTATTATCCATGTTCTGACCTTCTGAATCAGATTGCATGGCATATGGTTTAAATTATACTGTTACTATTTTACAGCCAATGTTATGAACACTAATTTTTCTTTATGAAGGAATGTCTTGAGACTAAGTGTTGTGACATTAAAACAAAATTCTGTGGTTTTCTATTTTTTGTTTCCCTTTTTATTGTTTTTATATATTTTCCCTATCAGACTTCTAATTTCTAAATTTTACTATTATATCTTGTGAGTATTTGCATAAACCTTTCCCTTTTTTAATATCCTGTGTTAAGTATAATATCTGGGAAAGTAGATAAGCTTCTCACTATTAGGAATAAAATAAAAATAAGTTTTTGTGTTAACCTTAATTCAGTGTTTAATGAGCAAAAGGAATGGAATTTAGTTATTGCACATTTTAACACCTGTTTTTTGTATCTTGAGTTTATTTTGTGAATTCTTTAAAAGATATGTTTCAACAATGCAATTTTGTTGGAAACTAAGTTTCTAATGGTTGATGTATAGTAAAATTTCACATAGAAACAAAATAAAAAAATCATACTTTAAAAAAATTGAAACAACAGAAGTGCCCTTTTAAAAAGAGGACTTTTATCAATGACTTTATTGGAATTGATCAATAAGTTAATTATGTATTCTCAGAAAACTAAGAATTCTGCATTGTTAAGATGATATTTTAACCATGGATATTCAGGACATTAGCCAGGATTTGTTTACAGATAGAGAATTATATATTTTATGTAATTATAACTAATTGAAAATATATATATATATATATTGCAATTTCATGGAAACAGAATTCTTACATGAGTAAAACTTCAAGTATTTGTAAAACTATTGCATTCTTTTGTATTTTTCCCATTTCTAGGTAATCATTAGTAATTCTATACACTTTTAAAATAATGGTAATATTATCAAAATAGATTATGATATACATAAATATAATTACAAAAATATTTGGAACTTACTTAGGGACAAATTAAAGTTTTATTAGAAACTAAATTTCATTATTTTATAATATTAAGTGCTTCATTCCAAGGACTTTTGACAAGGAAAAGTTCTTTCATGACTAGGAATTTAGTGTGAGTTAATAATTTTCATTTTGACTTCTTCATGGATAAAGGAATCCATGGTTTAGGGACTTGAATTCACATCTAACCACGAGAATACAATATAGATTTTGTGTTAGGTTTCTAAATGTTCAGGATTTAAACTTTATTAACAGGGTTCAGGTATCTTGGAAATAATCTGAGGATGGCATTTAAAGGCTAAATGAATTTTTTTCTAACATATGATAAAGATTTCAATTCTCTAACTCTTTTGGTTTGCTGAAGCTGAAGAAATGAAATATACCAGAAATGGATTGGCTTTTACAATGGGATTTATTAACTTCATTAACTTATAATTTATGATTCTTAAGCCATGAAAATGTCCCAATTAAGGCATCAACAGGATGATATCTTGACTCTGAAGACAATCTGCTGGCATGAAAGACACCTCTGTCACATGGGAAGGTATATGGCTTGTGTCTGATGGTCCTTCACTCCTGGGTTTCATTGCTTTCAGCCTCTGGTTCCAGTGGCTTCCTCTGTGGGTCTTCTCTTAGCTTTTCTAGAGTTTTTCTCTCTAGGTTCTTTCAGTTTTTCCTTTCCTTTATCCTGCTGTAAAGGACTCCAGTGAAAGGATCAAGGGGCACCTTGAATAGGATTGGTCACATCTCGATTGAAATAACCTAACCAAAAGGTTCCCCTATGATAGTTCTGCACCCACAGAAATGGATTCAAAGAACATGACCTTTGCTGGGATACACAACTTCAAACTTCAAACCTCCACATTAACTGTGGGACACAATTTTCCTAATCCCCTAGGGTGGCCATTTTTATTTTAGATAGATAATAGATGATAGATAGATAGAGGATAGATGAGAGATAATTTTAACTCACACTTACCTGCATAGATGCATTCATAGATATGAACAGAGATAGCAAGCAAATTGTATTAAGCTGATCATAAATCTGTTTTAAATAAGATTTTATAAATGATTCACATAAAGTCTATGGCATTCATTGATTAACTTATTTTGAGATTAGGATTTTAGGGAGAATTTTTAAATAAAGTTAGAAGCTTATGTACATTTGCATGTATGCTCTTTATTTCTCAGTAGACAAATGTTATGGTTAAATTCAACAATTAAAATTGGATGTCATAAGACAGAAAACCAAACAGATGTTCCAAAAATCCAGATGTTTAGTGTAATTAAAATGAAACATCTGGATTATTACGGAAGGTTTTTTTTTTAAGCATTGCAGTAGTTGGAGGCTTTGAAGTAATCAGCATTATATTTTTTAAATGACATGATTTGCTATTAGAAATTATTAGTTCTTGGTTTTTTTACCAATTAAAATTAAAATGTTTTTCAACGTAAGTTATATTCTGCATACTTAATACTAACAAATTCATTATTGTTGTGCTTAATGACAGATTGCCTTCTTCGTAAAAATTTTCTGTAATGCAAGTCGATTTCAATTTATTACTTAGACACATAATTAAATTTAAGAATTTGTATTGTATAAATTAAGTATGCTATTTTCTTCATACTATCTTAAATAATTATTTCTTGTGATAACATATGAATTTAAATATTTTTATGATTATTGAATAATAAAAGAAAAACAGATGCAACATATTCACATAGTTTAGCAATTGGATTTATTTTGGTGTAATTTTTTTGGTCATTATTTGTAACGACTAGCTCACCTAGCAAAATTTGACATTAAAAAAATAATGTTTAAATATAAAAATGTACAATAGTTTACTTTTAATTATTATTTAAATAACAAATATATTCATATTTGTTAACATGGAAATTTTAGTTCATATCCCTATGATCATTAATAAAATGCCTACATTTACTGAGAAGAGTTAGTAAAAACAGGAAAAGTAGATTCTTATTACAAGAATATTTCAAAGTTCATGAACTTTCATATGAAACTAATATTAGTTTTCAATGTGTTATAATTACAATTTAGAAATCACTAACTTTCTCTAAAAATATATATGTTAAAAGAAGACAAGTTTGTTTACTGTCCAAAATCAGCATGTACCTAAATGCATCAGATGAAATTTAGCTAAATGCTGAGGTAGATTAGATTATTTTCATCCAGTATTCATTTCTGCCTCCTATCTCCTTGGGGAAAGAATACATCAACTCCATTTTAGTAGGTTTTTGGCTGCAAGGTGGGCAGATTGTTTATCCTCATTTCTTGCCTATGGGCTTAGCCATGGGACTGGCTTTGACAAAGATGCCATTAGGTGTCTACAAAGGCATGTTTGTTTCCAGCTTCCATGACTCAGCTTTTACCATCTTTGAGAAGAAGTTTCCCAGGGTAGTTCCTATTCCTCAGGGATTCCAAAAGAAACACAGTTGCAGCAGACTGAGATTAGGCTTCAAGGAGGAGTCAAGCTGGATCTGGGATTGAAGGAGAATCCCTAAACTGAGCCTTACTAGATTAGCTGATTTGTAAATCTATAGAATCACAAGTATGAGAAGAAATAGTGTTAAAAGCCACCAAGCATGGGAAGTGAGTTGTTACCCAAGATCTATTCTTTTAAAATATTTTTTCAATCCCTAATGGTGGGTGTAGTAGTTTGAAATTGTATGTACCCCAGAAAAGGTCAAGTTTTTAAAACCCATTCCTGTGGGTGTAGACCTAGTGTGGGTAGGGATTTTGATTAGGTGATTTCAATTGAGATGTGAGTCACATCATTCAAGGTAGGTCTTAATCCTCTTAATGAAGTCCTTTATAAAGGCTAAAACAGATACTGAAGCTAAGAGATGAGATTAAAAGAAGCTCATAGAAAAAGTCCCAGAGAAGCTGAGAGGAAGTTAGTGAAGCCAGAAGCTGGAAACAATGAAACTGAGGAGAGAAGGAACAGCAGACACTGCCATGTGTCTTGCTACCTGACAGAGAAGCCAAAGCTAGCCAGTAATTGGTCTTTAGAAAAGGTATTGTCCTGTTGATGCCTTAATTTGAACATTTTTTATGACCTAGGAACTGTAAGATTGTAAGTTAATAAATTTCCATTGTAAAAGCCAACTCATTTCTAGTATATTGCATTTCATCAGTTTTAGGAAATCAAAATGGTGGTGAAGTCATAGACTTGCACAGCAGCCATCTGCCAGTCCTTGTCTACCCAACCCCTTTTCTTTGTGTGTAGATATTTCAGTGTTTCTGTGTCACAGTCTGGGGGTTGGGCATTAGATCTAATGGAACAACCTGACCTACCTCGAATCCAAATCCAGAAACAAGTAGCCCCAGCACTCTGCTGGGACAAGGACACTGTGTAAAAGTTGCTTTATAAAAGTTTGTGGCTCTGTTCAAGGGTCCCTCCCCCTGGGGTGTATAAATAAATACCTGGACAATACAGGTGTCCCTGTTCTCCAATGAGGAGTGGGTACTGTGGAGTCACTATTCACTGACCTGCTCTACCAACACCAACCCTGACCTGAGTACTCACAGTGTCAACAGCCATCAGAAAATTCTTCCCCTGCTCTTTTTCCTGTGCTGAGCATGTAATAAAGTGATCGTTTGCTGAAAGTCTTTTTTTCCCCTGAGACTGTGTGTTCTCACAACTTACCATGTAGCAACTCTTTGTATATCTAATCATGCAAGGTGTCATGATTAATTTGTGCATCTATGTAATCCATGGGATTGCTTTTAATGGCTATAGATGTAGAAGGTAACATCGAGTTAGTTTCAGCTATTAAAAGGACCTGTGCATGTGATTTGTCCTCTAAATCAGGGCAGAGCAACTTGAGGAATAGATGTGATAGAACAGCATGGAGTGTTTCAGTTACTTTATCCAAATACCTGTAAAAACAAAGACCACCAAGTGTATTTCGTATGTCAGCATTTGATTTCTTGTTTTTCTGAAGAAAACCATAATTAACAAAGACCAAACCACCTCCATCAATTATTCCTTGCAATTTGTTCCAGTTTGAAGTAGAAGAAGAACCTTAGCTGATAATTTGATCTGACCTATTTTAAAGATCTGGCATAAAAACCAGTATTAAGCCAGGAACTGCAAAGAGTACATTGTAATTAGAGAATTCCTAGTCTACTTTCAGCAGAATATTAGCTGTTGCATAGTGTTGGGATGAATTGTCTTGTCTACACATAAAAATTGTAATAAAACAAATAAAAGTGAACATTGAACTAATTTATTGACCACAGGAAAGGTAGTTGGGAAGCTTGTATGCCCATCTTCATCTAATTGATTAGCTAATGATCATAAATAGAAAGCAATATTTCCAAATACTGTGAAAGGCTATCTCTCTCAACTGATTAGCAGGAGAATATGAGGGGTACATGATGAATTACAGGAGGAAGACGGAGTAAGATTACACCTGGAAGGTGGTATCCAAAGCTTCTAATTTCTGACTTCAATCTAAATGAGTTGCCTTCAATCTATTGATACATCCATTCAGTATTTGCAAATATAACTAGCAGACTAAGCATTAGCTAAATGAACAAGCAAATCTGGAACAATAGGAGAGAGGGAATGAAAGAGAGCATAAAATATCTATAATTTTGAAACATGGAAGATAGCTATTTTGTTTGCATCTATGCAAATTTTTCATATTAAAAAATTTTTTAAAAGTATGTATTTTAATAACCAGTGGTAGGTAGGCTTGGCACATAGAAGCTCAGCAAATAAAGAAGTGATAGAGGGATCAAAAACTACACTTCTAGAAAATAAATTTATACTGTGTAAAAGAATACAGTATTTCTAACATAGTGTGTAGCTATACGTATGCACATTTATGAGACAAAGGTGTTGTCATGATTCCAAGATAGCGACCAATATTATATCTAACCTAACCTAAGCTTACTAAACCCCAGGATATTGCATTCTTTGAAACTAGAAATTATTTAGCATGTAGGGCTCAGCATTTTCAGAAGGAGTACAGGAGCTATTTCCAAGTGCCAGAAATAAAGCTGTGCTCTGTAATCTCATGTCCTGCCTCTTTGGGAAAAATTTTCTTCGTGGAACTTGTGACCTGCAGACCAACTGCATCTCATCTCACCCCTCCACTTCAAGTACAAAGAAATTACAAATTTTGAGTAAGGAATTTATTATCTAAGGTGTGATGTTCAAAAGATACATGTTTCTGTAATTGTTGCTTTCCAACTTACTGAAGAAAGCCAGAGGGCAATCTGAAAGGCAGGGTATGAACAAAGCTGAACTGCTACATTTTAGAAAAAAGTCAAGAGCTTCTCAGTTGTGTGCAGGGAAATTTGAAACTAAAAATTTATATTTATATCAAAGAAACCGTTCTATAAAATGAATGGAGAATCCACTCTGAGAATCATTGTTAATCTTTAGGATTGCGTGTGTGTGTGTGTGTGTGTGAGAGAGAGAGAGAGAGATAGGATGTGTGTTTAAATATGCACATGTTTATGGGGCTTGCCCATGTGTATGTGTTTATTTAATTTAAAAATAGTTGCTTGATGACAAGATAAATAACTTGTCTTCCTTTCACACATCTTACACTATACACTAAAAAGTAGTTAGGTTGCAAGACAGTGTAGTGTCAAAGCCCAGTGTTAGTTCTTCTGTGAAGGCTTCTGAGTGATTATGTATGTATCTATCTCCTCTCCCCATTCCCCTTTCCTTCTGGGGCTAGCATAAATACCCTTTTGTTACTAGCCTGTACTGAGGCACCATCATTTATGGTTTCCCCTGTTTACTACATTGTATGTATTTCATTCATTAAATTCTCCTCAAAATCACCAATTAAAAGTATGATCCTTGAATGATAAAATTTTGTAATTCTATTGAGAGGTAAGAACAATTGACATTATTTTAAATTTTCTCATTCATACAGCTAAGCTATCATAAGATATTATTTTAAACCAAAGTGAAAAAAAAAATAGAGCTTTCATAGATTCATCTTAACTATTGAAAAGAATCAATTTGAAACTACCTAAAACACTATATTTTAAGTCTGGCATACACACATAGACACACACATATATAGTTTACACCAGTTTGTAAGCAGGCCTGCTTACCCCATTCACCTTTCACAGTTGGAAGAAGTGGGACATTGTGTAATTGATCCCCTACTTATCTTCCTGTGGTTTGTGGTGTTACTTCTCACTCTTGTTTCTGTAAATTAGGTTGTTCTAGTTTGCTAGCTGCCAGAATGCAAAACACCAGAAACAATTGGCTTTTAATAAAAATAAAGGGGATTTATTTTGTTAGTTCCTCAGAGGAAAGGCAGCTAACTTTCCACTGAGGTTCTTTCTTACGTGGAAGGCACAGGATGGTCTTTGCTCGCCTTCTCTCCAGGCCTCTGGGTTCCAACAACTTTCCCCGGGGTAACTTCTTTCTGCGTCTCCAAAGGCCTGGGTGGAGCTGCGAGTGCTGAGATGAGGAATGCTGAGCTGCTTAGGCTGTGCTACATTGACCTCTCTCATTTAAGCACCAGCCAATTAAGTCAAACGTCCTTCATTGCAGCAGGCACACCTCCTAGCTGACTGCAGATGTAATGAGCAACAGATGAGGTTCACGTACCATTGGCTCATGTCCACAGCAACAGAACTAGGTGCCTTCACCTGGCCAAGTTGACAACTGAATCTAACTACCACATAGGTCATGACCCCCAGCCTTGGTACTCATACCTATTGAGTATGAAAACTATGTATTAAAACTTAGAATTCCAAGAGAGTCTATTTTACTTGTCTGGAAAGAAAGTCAATTCTTATAAAAATATGGTATATTATTCTTAACTGTTAAGACAATGCAGTAAACTAGAGATACTGATTTGTACTGACGGTTCTGTCTAAACTTATAGACTTGCTCTCCTCTCATTTAAGAAACATTTTGGTGAAGAAAAGTGAGAGAGTTACTTCTGTCCTTGTTGTCTACTACCCAAATGTAAAGACACTACTATCAGAAGACAGCATATACACCGTCCTAGTGGCTTTTCACTCAATAGGACATGTTGGAAAGGACATGAGGCATTTCATTTTACTCTTTGAATCAGGACACTGGGCAAGAAGGCTGCTTTGAAAACTGGTTTAGGAATCACGAATGCTGTAGATGTTCAAACTCTGGCCAGATCATTGACCGTCTTTATGACCCTTACAATTTTAGACATGTATTGTACTTTCAGTAGCTGGGCTGGTTTGAAAATATTAAGCACCCCAGAAAAGCTATGTTTTAATCCTGAACCAATCTTGTGGGGACACCAATTTCTTTAATCCTGATTCAAAGATTAAAAGTAAAGTGGAAGTTTTGATTAGATAATCTCCAAGGGGATGTGACACACTTAATTCTGGGTGTGACCTTTTGAGTAGATGGAGATATGATATCACCCATTCAATGTGGGTCTTGATTAACTTACTAGAGTCCTTTAAAAAGGGAAATAATTTGGAAAAACTTCAGAGCTGGCACAGGTGCCGATACTTGGAGAACAGATTATGGCAATCCTGAC
This sequence comes from Myrmecophaga tridactyla, assembly GCA_004026745.1. Taxonomy (NCBI): domain Eukaryota; kingdom Metazoa; phylum Chordata; class Mammalia; order Pilosa; family Myrmecophagidae; genus Myrmecophaga; species Myrmecophaga tridactyla. Next base: position 1,576 of record PVIY010046192.1, on the reverse strand, counting down.
AGAAACGACAAAACTGATGGAGACATTTGGAGATCAAGAGAGAAATAGCCTTGGTGCTAAGCAATGACAAACAGAAATAGCCAGAATCTGAAGAGAAGAAATCTCTGGCCCCGGTGTATGCTAATCTAAAAGGCAAAACCCAGAGTTTTGTCCCAGTGTAGCTAAGTGAATGCTCACAGAGGCTTAGAGAGGAAAACACTGGCGTCAGAAGCTGGAAGCAACAGGACTGGGAACAAGGACTAGTAGATGCCTTCCCAGCTGATAGAGGTGTTCCAGATGGCATCAGCCTTGCTTGAATGAAGGTAGCCTTTTGTTGGTGCCTTAAATTGAACATTTTCATGGCCTTAGAACAATAAACTTGTAATTTATTAAGTTCCCTTTTCAGAAACTATTCCATTTCTGGTATTTTGCTTTCCAACAACATTATCAAACTAAAAGAGTAGCCAAAATAATATCTATATCATATGATGGTACACGGGAGTAAATGGGATGATATACTATGTAATAGTATTAGCAACCTGAAAAGTTTGATTCCTTTGATTCATTTATCTATATACTGTAAGTAGACTGTGAGTTTTAAAACTATGGTATAAAAAATAATGTGGCTGTGGGGATAACAGAGTAAGTGCTGCAGGACCAATATGCTACCAGACATAGATAAAACCTCCTATAACCCTGCATCCTTGATATAGGATGTCAGTGAATAAGGGTGTTTTTTCTTTCCCACTGACAGAGGTGCAACGTAATATTCTTTCAAAAATAGAACTCCAGAAAGCCACTAAAAATATTTTGAAAATGACAACCCAGGTAAAGTCTATTTTGTATTATGGTCATTTCAAAAACAATCGTTAAGTCATATGAGTACCATTTGGTGTTCTTACACAGCTAGATAATATTTAAAACATGTGTGTGATTTCATAAACATCAACTTTTCTTCTTGAACAAGTGTATAATTATACTACTAAAATAAAAGGTTTTCTCAATTGTATTTTATCATTCTTTTATTTAGAAATAAAGCTAGATTCAAATGACCAAAATGTAGACATTTAATTTTTACTATAGGAATATGAAATGATTGTGATAAAGTAGAAATATGAACTCATATATTAAAACAATTATTTGGAATCACAGTTTTCTTAATATTTGACAATCTATATATAAACTTTAAAATGGATAAACATCATTTTATTGGTTGGATTTTTAAAAATGTTGTCACTTTTATAAAAAACTCTCATTTCTTACTGTGGAAAACAAAGATGCACTATTTATTAGAATACTGGCCAGTATTTTGGATATGATTATAAAAATGAATGCTAATGACTTTTATTCCTGGATCTAATTTACATGTAACATAATGGAGGAAGTATAAAAATCTACTGGGTACTATTATTCTAGCTGCTTCTGCTTTTCTTCCTCAACTTTTTCCTTACCCTCCTTCTCCACTTAATTTTTCATCTTTATCCTAACTTTTAACTGCTCTTTCTCCTCATGTGATTACTTCTGCTGTGTCTTTTTTTTTTACATGGGCAGGCACCAGGAATTGAACCCGGGTCCTTTGGCATCACAGGCAAGCATT
>PVIY010046191.1:0-18609 GCA_004026745.1 Myrmecophaga tridactyla | reverse complement strand
AATAAAAATAAATAATAGGGGGAACAAATGTTAAAATAAATTTAGTTTGAAATGCTAGTGATAAATGAAAGCAAGGGGTAAGGGGTATGGTAGGTATAATCTTTTTTTCTCTATTATCGTTTTATTCCTTTTTCTGATGTCTTTTTATTTCTTTTTCTAAATCGATGCAAATGTTCTAAGAAATGATGAATATGCAACTGTGTGATAATATTAAGAATTACTGATTGTATATGTAGAATGGAATGATATTTTAATGTTCTTTTGTTAAGTTTTTTAATTAATAAAAAAGTTTATTAAAAAAAATTGCATTTGGAGAGAACAGGGCTGCTGCCTAGGAAAGGGTGGGACTGTTGCTCTATCAAGCCCCTACAATAAGTGACTCTCTGACTTTGAAATGTAGTGGAGTTTGCCCTGTAGGTTTTTGAAACTGTTTTGAATGCACTTGCAGAGTTGGCTTAGAGACAGAGGTCGCATCTGAGCAACAAAAGAAGTTCTCTGAACTCACTGCCCTCCCCACCATGGGACATGACTCCCAGGGGTGCAAATCTCCCTTGCAACATGGGACGCAACTCCTGGGCATGAGCTAGGACCTGGCATTATGGGATTGAGAACAACTTCTTGACCAAAAGGGGAAAGAGAGAAATGAGACGAATCAAAGTTTTGGTGGTTGAGAGATTTCAGAGTCGAGAGGTTACCCTGGAGGTTATTCTTATGCATTATATAGTTATCCCTTTTTAGTTTATGGTGGGTGGAGTGGCTGGAGGGAAGTACCTGAAACTATTGAGTTGTATTCCAGTAGCTTTGACTCTTGAAGACGAGTTTATAAGTATATGGCTGTGACCACATGATTGTGAAAACCTTGTGGCTGACTCCCTTAATCCAGGGTATGGACAGATGAGTAAAAAAATAAGGACAAAAAAATAAATAAATAATAGAGGGGAATAAGTGATTAAAAAAAGAAGCTGAGTGGATTGCAATACTAGTGGTCAATGAGAGGGAGGGATAAGGGATATGGGGTGTGTGGGTTTTTCCTTTGTGTGCTACCAATAATAAACTTCACACACATACAGTCCATCGAAAGTATGCAATCGATGGTTCACAATATCATCACATAGTTCCTCCTTCCATTCCTCAAACCATGCACTCTTAGGCCACCTCCAGTTGGTGCAAATCATGAACAGTGCCACCATAAACACCAGTGTGCAAATCCCTGTCTAGGTTGTGCCACAGACACCAGTGTGCAAATGTTCATTTGTGTCCCTGCTCTCTGTTCTTCAAGCATCCACCTAGCAACGGGGTTGCAGGATCATATGGCAACCCCACTGCTAGCTCCTCTGGAGCCACCACACTGCCCTCCAGAGAGGGCTGCACCACCCTCCTTCCCTACCAACAGTGGGTAGGTCCATCTCTCTCTCCACACTTTCTCTAGCACTTGAACAACTCAGTTTATTTTTAAACAGTTTTATGCATACATCATACAATCCAACCGAATTCGGTGGTTCCCAGTATAATCACATAGCCATGCCTTTACCACTGCAATCTATATGAGCACATTTCCATTTCTTCTGCAAAGAATCCCATCCCCTCTGTGCTGGTCTGAATCTGTGGTGGACCCCAGAAAAGCCATGCCCTTTGATCCTCATTCAATATTGCTGGGTGGGAGCATTTTAATTGTTTCCATGAAGCTGTGACCCACCCAATTGTAGATGGTAACTTTTGATTAGATGATTTCCGTAGAGGTGTGTCTCCACTCACTGAAGGTGGAGTTGCTTACTGGAATCCTTTAAAAGGGGAAACATTTTGGAGAGAGTCCCTTTTTGGTAGAGCCATGTGAAAGCCAGCAGACGCCATCATGTTCGTCATGTGCCCTTCCAGCTGAGAGAGAAACGTTGAACGTTGTCGGCCTTCTTGAACCAAGGTAGCTTTCCCTGGATGCCTTTGACTGGACATTTCTATTGACTTGTTTTAATCTCGGCCTTAGAACTGTAAGCTTGCAGCTTCTTAAATTCCCCTTTTAAAAGGCCATTCCATTCCTGGTATATTGCATTCTGGCAGCTAGCAAACTAGAGCACCCTCCCTCATATCTGCCTCTTATTGACATTTAGTTTTGGCACGTTGCCTTTGTCACATTCACTATCTTCCATATCTCTTAACTCCTCCTTCAGATCTTTCATGTACTTCTCTCTGGATAGTACCTTTTTATCTAACTTTCAGTCAGCTAATTCTCTCTTCAATTATGTCTAATCTGTTGTTTAACCCATACACTGAGTTTTCATTTCCACCACACTATTTTTCATTTCTAAAAGTTCTACTTGGTTCTTTTTCAAATTTTACAGTCAGTTTTATAGTAGCTTGCTGTTTGCTTAGCTTTGTGATTTCATAATATTTCACACATGTATCTTATAGACTATACCTGATGGCTCAAATATCTGAAATCCTTGAAGATCAAAATGTACTATTTATAGTTTCTGTGGATTCTCCCTCCTGGCGATTGGATTCCTTGTATTTGGCAATCTTAGGTTAGTCATTCATTTTGGTTGATCATAGTCTGCGGAAAATATGAGGTCAAAGTTGAGAAATGTTTACTCAGGGCAGAAAGAATTTTCACTTGGGCCAGGAGACGTGATTGATTTGGATTAATTCCAACCATGAGGCCACATTCTCAGGCTTCATCTGGGAGACCCATGTTCATCTCTCTCACCTTCCCGCAGGTCCAAGGCCTTGCCTTCAAGTAACCCTTACCCTCGGCAAGGGCTCTGGCTTCATTTTCCAAGATTGTTCACTCAGGCGGCTGTTGGTTGGGGGTCTCAGTTCCTTGCTGGCTCTTAGCGGAAGGACACAGTCCCTTCTCACCTGGGCCTCTCAGTCGGGCTACTTGAGTGTCCTCAGGACACAGCAGCTGGCTGTCCCCAGAGCAAGTGAGCTGCAAAGGGGAGAGCAAGGAGAAACCACAGTGCCTATTCTGGCCTAGCTCTGGAAGTCAGCGCTATCACTTCTGTCATATTATACTCTTCACAAGTCAGTCACTAAGTGAAGCCACACTCAAGAAGAGGGGATTTAAGGCCCGCCTGTTAAAGAAGGAGTCTCAAAGTATTTGTGGACACATTTAAAAACCACCCCATTGGCTTAATTTCTTTAATATCTTCTCTTAATTCTTTGAAGATTAAGATTTTTATTTTGAATTCTTGTTTTGTGTGCTCTTACAATTCTGCTTCATGTTATATACTTTGTTCGATTTTCTGTTTTATAAAATGGGATACGCCCTCCTCGGGCATGTGGTATTTTGTTCTGGGAACTCATGTCCCCTTGGAAGGATCCAGCACTCTGGGTATCGGGATGTTTGTGCTCCAGGGTATCCCCTGGGGGGTGTGGGGAGAGCGGAGGAGGCCAGGCCTCACGCCCCAACCCCTCACGACTATGAAAGTTCCCTCCCTGCAACTCTCCTGTCTGTTGCTGGGCCGCCCACCAAAGTGTCTGGCCAGGGGTTCACCCTTGAACTCTTCGAAAGGAGGCAGTGCTATGAGGAGGAAGCTTCCCTGGTGGGAACCCACCATCCCTGGTGTTTCGACAAGGAGTGGTGGAGAAGTGACGGCCCGAGAGTAGCTGGTCAGCGGGCACCTGCCTCCACCAGCTCCTCACCCCGGCAGGGCCCTTGGGCAGCAGTGTCTCAGTCGGTGGAGGGAGAAGCCAGAGCAGGACACAAACAAGCTCTTCCAACCCGTCCTCCTACTGATGCATCAGGCCCCTCTACTTGTCAGGCTGAGGCCCGCCCTCCAAACAACCCCACACCCCAATTCGTGACCGCCTGAGGTCTCTCCAGAAGTGCTCAGAGTTGTAGGTTTGTTCCTCAGATCCAAGCTTCTCTCTTCCATAGTTTCTCCAGGGTTGACTTGGTAGCCTGGGCTAGACGGCCATCCTGTGAGGAATCAGAAGGGCCCTTGTTCTAGTTTACTAGCTGCTGGAATGCAACACAACAGAGATGGAATGGCTTTTAATAAAAGGGGATTTATTTCATTTGTTCTTCAGAGGAAAGGCAGCTAACTTTCATCTGAGGTTCTTTCTTATGCAGGAAGGCTCAGGGTAATCTCTTCTGGCCTTCTCTCCAGGCCTCTGGGTTCCAACAACTTTCCCTGGGGTGATTCCTTTCTGCATCTCCAAAGACCTGGGCTGAGCTGCGAGTGCTGAGATGAGGTGTGCTGAGCTGCTTGGGCTGTGCTACTTGAGATCTCTCATTTAAGCACCAGCCAATTAAGTCAAACGTCATTCATTACAGCAGGCACGCCTCCTAGCCGACTGCAGATGTAATCAGGAACAGATGAGGTTCACCTGCCACTGGCTCATGTCCGCAGCAACAGAACTAGGCATCTTCACCTGGCCAAGTTGACACCTGAATCTAACTACCACAGCCCTCTTACCCTGGTTTCCTCTGAGTCTCGATAAAACAGCCTGGTGGGTTAGAGCAGAGGCAATTACAACGGATGAAGCTGGCCCTGGGAGAGGCAACAGGGAATGCTGGGGCCTGGGGTGAATCACCGCACGTGCCTCATCTATGCAGGGCAGTGACAGCCACCGCCGGGCAGGAGTGCAGGCCAGCATCACTGCAACACCAGAAAACCATATTTAATGTGACAGTTCCTCATTTATTTTAAAGGACTAATAGGCCACACAAGAAGTTTGAACGGTCAAATGTACCTGGTTGGCCATCCCTGGTTCACTAATCCCTAAATGCTCTTTATAGATTTGACCACCCAGAGTCTGGAGCAGTCCCCGGAGGGACCAGCCAGGGACTGCTGAGACTTTTTGAGAACTTTCTCAAAAATGGAAAGGAGGCCTGCCTAGCATGACCTATTCTTAACAAGCCCTCAGTGGAGCCTTGTCCAGCTCGCCAGCCTGCAGTTCTTGGAATCTGCTTATTCCTCTTTTGGAAAATCAGAACAACACTTGCCCATTTCCAGTGATCTGGGGACCCACCCATTCTTCAAAATTCCTCAAAGATTACAGACACTGGTGGGGCCGAGAACTTAACCATAGCAGCCCTTGGTGACTTCAGCATTTGTAAAATAAGCCTCACCTTGCTCCGTGCTTTATTTTCCCCAGCACTCTCTCTTAAATCACCCCATCATTTAAAAAATATTTCTCTTACTCTAAACTTCCAAGCAGGCTTTGACAACTCCTTTGCATGTATTCCCATCTCCAACCTTCATCCCATCAAATGTGGAATCTCCTCAGAGCTGTGTGATCCTCGGCAAATCACCCAAACTCTCTGCACCTCAGTGTTCCCTTATGCAAAATGGGGGAGTGGACGGGGATGGTCCCAAGTTTCCTTGGGTTAGGGGTCCCTCTGACAACTGGATGAAAACTGTGGACCCTCGTTCAGGAGGAATGATCATGTGGCTTGTACAGGCTACCTTGCTTTTTTACCTGCCCAGATCACCACCCGCTTTCTTCTGAGGACATCACCCCACTGGAACTCTGTGACCCTGGCTGGGCTCCTGGCGGAAGCTCTCACTGCATCTGGTACAGAACAGCAGCACTTCTTGTCCTTTCGGTTGTTTTTCTTCTGTTAAATGGAACCAGAGGGAAGATTTGTTTTTCTCTTTGGTAGAGGGCCAGGTGTGAGTTCTGAATTGCCTGGGCCCTATTTTCTGCTGTGCAGAGAAGGCTGTTCTGTGTGAGAGGGAAGGAAGTCCACAGGGAGAGAGAAGACCAGAGACTATAGATGGGGAGAGAGACATGCCTTCAGGCATTTCAGTTCTGGATCCAACTGTTCCTGAAGCTAGCCCATCCCTCCCCTTTCTATCCTTTGGTTCGATGAACCAACAAATTCTTTTTTGGTTTAAGTGAGTTTGGGTTGACTGACATTTGCAACAGAATGAGCCCTAATTAGTATATTGGTATAAGTCTTGTATTATATATATCATTAAAATTTTATTGTGGTAAAATATGTATAACATAAAAATGCCCATTTTAAGTGTTCGATTCAGTGGCATAAGTTACATACACAATGTTGCACAACCAACACCACTATTTCCAAATTTCTCATCACCCCAAACAGAAACTCTGCACTCCTTAAGGAGTAACTGCCCACCCCCAGCCCCCTATAATCTGACCCTTATAGTTTAATACTTGTTTCATTTCTTGTCCTCATTTGTCCTTGGAAGCTTCTAAACTCTTTTAAGGCAACTTAAAAGAAAATCTAACAAGTATGCAAAAGGTTTTAATAGAATTATGCACACATTTCCTTCTTTTCTCTCAGGCACTCCTGTTCTCACCCCCCTCCCTTAGGAGTAAATGCGTTTGGAAGCCAAGAACATTTTTTTAAAGTTCTGGGAAAGGGCCTTACACACAGGGTGAGGCCGCACTGCTGATGGGCCAGGTGAGGAGGGACCCCGTTATGTGCGGGCACGTTGGCACCCTAAAACCTCCCGGGGGGGCTGGCGGCGTGGTGGGGCGGGGACCGAACAGATGCGAGGCCCCACGCTGCAGGGCTCTGCCTGGAAGCCGAGAGGACAGTGGCTCCCACGTCCCCAGGGGATCCCAGTCTGCCCTGGCCGCCAAGGACAGCAGCTTCTGGAACTTTCCCCGGGAATGGAGCTCGGGTCAGTGAGAGTCTAAACACAGTAGGTTTTTACCACAGGGACTGGGGGCCTGGCCTGGACAGTGGGGTCCCGACCTGAAGCCCTGGGGAGCTCCTGGAATTACAGTGAGGGAGCTGGGTGTGCACACTCCGCACGCACACACGAAGGAGCCGGGCGTGCACACACCGCACGTGTGCATACACACCAAGGGCGCTGTAGTATTTTATGCAACTGAAAATTCTCATTTCTTCAAATGATGAATATCAGAAGCACCTTTGCTATCAGAGTGGGGGATAGATGTGTGGGTGGGATGCAGTCGATGAGGTGTCTTGGCTTTCCAAAGGGCCCCTCGTGCCTGGACAGCACAGCTGAGCACGGTGGGCTCTGATGTGAGTCACTTCCTGAGCCAACCCCCAGGGCCCCAGGGAGAGCTGGGGAGGTCTGGTTCCCAGGGCAGCCTCGACTGCACATTATGACTGCCTGGGGAGTTTTAAATGACCCAATGCCCAAACTGCACCCAGACCAATGGAATTGGAATCTCTCCGGGTGGCTCTGGGCCTCGGAATGTTTTACAGCTTCCTGGGCGGTTCGGGTCACAGCCAAGAGGGAGGGAGGTGGGGCAGCAGTGGGTCCGACTGAGCACCAGGGGGAGCCGTGGAGCAGGAAATCTCGATGTCTGGCAGACGGTTCGTCCAGCACCTAAAGGGCAGCGGTCAGGGTCTTCACAGATAGAGACCAAGGCATCTGGCCAACGGTGATTTAGTGGGAACAAACCTGCACCACCTAATCCTGAGCTTTGGGTGTTTCCAGGCTTCCACTTCCAGAAAAGACCAGGGAAGTTCCACCTGTGTGGTTAAGCTCCAGCAGTCAAAGGGCTGCCTCTTATTGTCCTTATAAATCTGAACTGGACCCCTCTAGAACATACCTGTGTTCCTCGCTCCTGACTCAGGCACTGACGGCAGGCCCCCGGGCAGTGAGAGGATTCGAGATGCGTGGGGACAGGGAGGGAGAAGGCAGCCGCTTGTGCTCTGCAGGCAGCAGGCAAAAATTCTCCTTTAAGATGGAAGCGTGGAGTTGCCCGCAGGAGAATGAGCCACCTACTGGGGAAATGACAACCGAAGGTACTCGCCACAATGGAGTCATTTTGCCCAGGACCTGGAAATACATCTGTTTCCATTGCTGCCGTGACGTTGTCACTGGCAAGGCAAAACACCACAGAAGCCAAGGGACAAATTCCGTGGTCCTTAAAAAGCCTGTGGGGCAACAGAACCTGGGATTGGGACAGAACCACAGTAGGTGCCCCCACCCCCTTAAAAGGGGTGATGGAAACTTTCCCTGACATTTTAAACTCTCAGCCTCACCCGCCCCTTAGCAGAGCCCATTGCCTTCTTATTGAACAAGCAGCTACAGAGCTCCTGCTGGGTCAAGAGACATTTATTAAATGCTCTGTGCATAGCAGATAAGGGCTGAGGAATGGCTGCTTCACTGAGAAAGCAGAGAGTCTGGTTAATTCCCTTTTGGTCTTTCTCAGAGTTTCTAGCATTTCCTTCCTCCCTCTTTCCTTCCTTCCTTTCAACATACCATGAAATTCATTCTTTTAAAGTGTACAATTGAGTGGTATTTCCTATATTGACAAGGTTGTACAATCATCACTGCTATCTAATTTCAGAACATTTTCAACCAAAAAGAAGCCCTGTACCTGTTAGCACTCACTTCCCACTTCCGCCTTGCCACGGTCCATGGCAACCAGTAATCCACTATCTAGCTCTATGGATTTGACTATTCTGGATATTTTGTATAAATGGAAACACAAATATGTGATCTTTTGTGTTCTCAAATCCTTGGAAACGTGAAGTTTGTGATCTTTTATGTTTTTGATTCTTTTCCTTAGCATAATGTTTTCAAGTTCATGTGTGTCGTAGCATGTATCAGATCATTACTTATCATTACTTTTTTATGGTGAAAAAATAACTGACTAGTCAGGATTCTCTAGAGGAATAGAACCAACAGGAGATACCTGTAAATATGAGATTTATAAAGATGTCTCATGTAATCGTGGGGATGGGAAAGTCCAAAATCCGCAGGGCAGGCTGTGAAGCTGGCAGCTCCAATGAAGGGTCTGGACCAACTCTGCAGGGGAGGCTCACTGGCTGAAGGAGCAGTGAAAGGGCCTCTCTTTTTCCTTAAAAGTCTTCAATGATTGGATTTATCTTGTTGGTGGGAGACATGCCTTAATTGATCACAGATTAATCAGCTACAGATGCAATCAACTGACTGATGATTTAACACACCAGCCTTCCAGTTTATCAACCAGCCATGAAATATCCTTGCAGCAATGGTCAGGCCAGCGCTTTCTCAACCAGACCACTGGGCATCATCACTTGGCCAAGTTGACACCAGAACCCAACCATTACAAAAACATAAATAGAAAAAAACAATAAATTTCAAAGCTCACCCCAATAATTAGTTATAAAACAGATTTCAGAGTATGGCATGGGTTACAGCTCCACAATTTTAGGTTTCTTCTTCTAGCTGTTCCAAGGCACTGGAGCCTAAAAGAAATATCAATATAATGATTCAGCAGTCATACTCATGTGTTAAATCCTATCTTCGCTGTTATAACTCCACCTTCTCCTTTGATCTTTCTCCCAGTATTTAGGGGTATTTGGGCTATGCCCATTTTAACTTTTTATGTTGGAAGGGGCTGTTGATAATATGGGATGGAGGGATGGAATTAGTTGATGTTCTGGAGAGGCTGGGCTCTCTGGGTTTCAGGACTTATCTGGCCTAGGAACCCATCTGGAGGTTGTAGGTTTCTGGAAAGTAATCATAGTGCTTGGAACCTTTGTAGAATCTCAACTAGAGCCCTAGGTGTTCTTTAGGGTTAGCAGGAATGGTTTTGGTTGGGGTTTGGCAAACCATGACAAATTGCAATATCTAGCTGAATAAGAGTAGCCTCCAAAGTAGCCTATCGATTCTATTTGAACTGTCACAGTCACTGTTACTTTATTTGTTACAATTGTTTCCTCCCTTTTGGTCAGGAAGGCATTATCGATCCCACCGTGCCAGGGCCAAGTTCATCCCTGGGAGTCATGTCCCATGTTGCTAGGGAGACTTTCATCCCTGTCTTTTTATTGCTGAGTTGTAATAGTTCTTCATCTCTTCTATATCTTAGACCCTTATCAGACATGATTTGCAAATAGTTTCTTCCATTCTGTGGGTTGTCTTTTCACTTTCTTGATAAGGTCATTTGAAGCATGAAAGATTTTAATTTTGGTGAACTTCAATTTACCTAATTTTTCTTTGGCTGCTTGTGATTTAGGTGACATAACTAAGACTCCATTGCCTAATGCAAGGCCACAAAGATTTACATCTATGGTATCTTATAACTGTTTTATAATTTTAGCCCTTACATTTAAGTCTTTGATCCATTTTGAGTTAATGTTTTCTATACGATGTGAGGTAGGGGTCCAACGTCATCTAGTTGCCCCAGCACCATTTGTTGAAAAGACTGTTCTTTCCCCAATAAATCGTTTTGGCACCCTGGTGGAAAATCGATTGATCACAGATGGGTGTGCTTATTTCTGGGCTCTCAATTCTATTCAGTGGATCTGTGTGTCTATCCTTATGCCAATACCACACAATCTTGATTATTGTAGCTTTGTAATAAATTTTGAAATTGAGACGTGTGTGCCCTCCCACTTTGTTCTTCTTTTCTAAGATTGTTTTTGGCTATTTTGGGTCACTTGCATTTCCATATGAATTTTAGGATCAGCTTGTCGATATCTGCAGAAAGGCAACTGGAATTTTGATGGGGATTGTGTTGACCTGTACATCAATTTGGGGAGTATAGCCATCTTAACAATGTAAGTTTCCAATCGATGAACATGGGATGTCTTTCCAATTATTTAAGACTTCTTTAATTTCTTTTAGCAATGTTCTGCAGTTTTCAGTGTACAAATCTTACACTTCTTTTGTTAAATTTATTCCTACGTATTTTATTTTTTGATGCTATTGTATTTGGAATTATTTCTATACACTATCAAGTGTATAGAAATACAATTGATTTTTGTATACTGATCTTGTATCCTGCAACCTTGCTGAACTTGTCCGTGATCTTCAATAGGGGTGTGTGTGTGTATTTCTTAGGACGTTCTCTATACAGGAGTATGCCATCTGTGAATAGAGAGAGCCTTGCTTCTTTCTTAATGGTCTGGATGCTTTTTATTTCTGTTTCTTACCTAATCGCCCTGGTGAGAGCCTCCAGTTCAATGTTGACTAGAACTGGCAAGCATGGACAGATTTGTCTTGCCCCTGATCTTATGGGGAAAGCATTCAGCCTGTCATCATTAAGTACGTTATGTGTGGGTATTTCCTAAATACGCTTTAACAGATTGAGGAATTACATTGAGTGATTTTTATCATGAAAGGGTGTTGGATTTTGTCAAATCCTTTCTCTGTATCTGTTGAGGTGATCATGTAGTTTTTATCCTTTATTCTATTTGTATGGTATATTACAGTGATTAATTTTTAGATGCTACACCAATTTGCATTCCTGGAATATATTCCACTTGGCCATGATGTATAATCCTTTTTATATGTTGCTAGAATCTACACATCTTTCTTTTTCTGTTATATCAGATACCTCCTTGTTTCATACATAAGCTTTTACCTAGCTTATTTATATAATACTTATTTATATAATAATGATAATCCATGCACACTATAGAGAAATAGTAATTCCTTGAGTACAACAAGGTAAAAAGTGAAATGTCAATCTCCTTTACTACTCCACCCATTCCATTTTGCTGCTCTTCTGGTGTTTACCAACAAACACAAAATTATGTTTTTGCCCTATATTTCTTGAGTTGCGAACATCAAACTGCAAGCTCATACTCTCTGGTCCCTTCCCATTTTCTTCTTCCCCAATTTCTATTCTTTTTACCTCTTTTCTCTTAGTGGTATGATAGGTTGTGTTTCCAAAGTTGGCTGGGATAGTTCCCACTCCACATTCTCGGGTGCAATGCTAATTTATCTTTCCTCCCATCAAGAGGCGGGTCTAGTTTCCCTTCCCTAGAATTTTGGCTACCCTGTTGATCAATAAAATGCAAAAGGAGTGGCAACATTTACCTTCTGAGGCTGGACCTTAAGAGACTTTAAGAGACCTGCAACCTCTGCCTTCACCTTCCGAAGTGTTCCCTCCTGGAGCCCTTTCATCATCCTGTGGGGAAGCAAAGAGGTCCAGCAGCTCCCCCGGAGAAGAATGGAGGCGTCCCAGCTGAGCTCAAAAAAGCACTTGCTGCCAGTCACGTGAGCACAGCACTGTGGGACCTTCCAGCCATCCCAGCGCCTCGGCCAGTGCCCAAGGAAGAAAAAACACGCAGCGGAGCCTTGCTTAAGTTCCTGAGCCACAGAATCATGAGCAAATAAAATAGTTGTTGCTGCAAGCCACAGATAACTGAAACAAATGGTTGCCTTATAATATAAATTCTATACTTAAACTATTATTTATTAATCCACTTCCTACTACATAAAATTAAAAATTGTTCATCCGATTATCTTCCCACATTTCCCAACCTCTGTGACTGTATCATTGCTTTCACTTTGTCAATGCTTATAATCTGTACATTCTGTTCTCATCTTAAGTGTTTTCTGCATCTATTATCTAGATGTGCTCTGTCTAGTATGGTAGCCCAGAGCCCTGTGAGACTTGACATGTGGCCAGTCTGACTTGAGACAAGCTGATAGTATAGAATACATACCAGATTTTGAAGATTTAGTGCTAGAAAATGTAAAAATCTCATTATCATTTTTATATTGATTATATGTTGAGATATTTTAGACACTTTGGTTTAAATAAAATGTTATTAAAATTAACCTCAATTGTTAATTTTTACTTTTTAAATGTGGCTATTAGAATACTTAAAATTATGTGTGTCATTCACATTGCTTCTATTGGACGGGGCGGGTCTAGATGCTGGTCTTACAATTTTTGAACCAATAAATACCATTTACATTATTAGGACAGAAGATTGCAATTGGATCCATTAAAAAGTAAATGTAATTCTTTGCTCTACACATGAGCTGCTTGAAGCAAGTGTTTTAAGAAGGAGGATTTAATGGACCCTCGCTTCTTATACTCCAGCTATTTCTCAAAATTTGCTTGCTTCGAGTCTGTGGTTGCCTTGGGGCTGGGAAGACGGGCTGAGAAGAAATATGAGGGAATTTTCTGGAGTAATGAAAATGTTCTCTGTCTTGATTGTGGTTGAAGATAAATGAGTATATACTGTAGCCAAAACCAGCTGCATGCAGGCCCACAGCTGGCTCCCTGCTAGCATGCGCACCTGCCAGGTTTGATTCCTGGACTATGCACCTCTCCCCCAAAAAACAAACTAACTAAACCTGGTTGAATGGTTCACTTAAGCTCTGAGCATTTCACTGTATGTAAATTATGCCACAGTTTAAAAAAAAAAATAGCTTGCTTCGTTTAAGGGCCATAACTTTCTTATATAAGGTTTTGTTTTTCCTAGAGCTTTTGGTTATCCCTCTTTTTATATTGGCAGGGAGACAAAGATCATCCTCTTTCTTAAACATTACCTGTTGATTGGAATCCACTTCTTGAAAAATATTCTTCTTGTAACTCCCTGACTTCCTACTCTAATTGCCCCCAGGAGTTTTCCAGGTCTGTGAACAATTGTCATTCTGGGATTTTTTCCCCCATTGTGCTCCTCAGTTGGTTTCTCTATTTCTTTTTCCTGAATTCCTTTTTCACTGTGCCTGCGTATGTCCTTGAACAACTTTATTTTTCAGAGAAGATGTCTAGAAAATCAACATCCTGAGTCCTTAATTATCTGAAAAATTTATATTTGATCTTTTGACTGGACATAGTACTATGGGATCAAAGCAGCTCTCCCTGAGAACTTGGAAGCATTATTTCAATATCACCTACAATCCGGTATGGCTGAGTAGCTCCTCGCCTGACACCTGACAGCAGGGGGCCTGTTTTCCTCTCTGTTTTTTTCATTATCCTTAGAGAGCTGTAATATCATTAGGCTGTGTCTCAGGTTTGTTTTGCTTTGGTTTGGGTTTTGGTTTTTATCACGCGTGGCACATGAGCCCTTTCAACCTGAAGATTCACACCTTTCTTCAACTTAGGGCTATTTTCCTCTATTATTCCAACCTCCCTCTGTTTCCTTCCTGCCTTCCTCTTTCCTCTTTCCTTCTCTCTCTCTCTCTCTCTCTCTCTCTCTCTCGCTTTCTCTTTCTTTCTTTCCTTTTTCTGGAACTTCCATAGGGACTGCTCCGCCTGTCCCTCAAGTTTTCTCTTTTTTTTTTGTCCCTCCTTTTCTGCCAGCCCCTTAGGTGCTGGACACCCCTGGTACCCAGCCAGACCGTCTTGTCCCGCGGCCCAGCACCTCCTCGGGAAGGCCGCACCCACGCCGGCCGCTTGGCCTTGCTCCTATATTCTGAGACCTGCCTAAACCATAACTTTTTCCAAACTCTCAAGCGCTTCAGACCCAAATTTCCTGCTACCTTTCCAGCCTGACGGCAGAGTTGAGTCACCTTAAGCACCACATGTCTCAAACCAAAGTTACTTTCTTTCCACTCCTTCACCAACTGTCCCTACATTTGTCCCGAGTGAGTAAATGGCTTCACCTCCCACAGGCCCAGGCCCCGTGTCCGTCCACCGCAGCCCTGACGCCTCCTATGTCTCGGCCGGTCCCTGCCTTTCCAGGCCTCGGCCCGGCATGCCTCCTGCCCTCACCTTTACCTCCTCTCTCCCATGACTCCCTCTCTCCATCTCACTATGTTTCACTGTCCTCACATCTGCAGAGAGGAGAGAAAGAGGGGGAGGGAGGAAAAAGGAAGGAAGGAGGGGAGAAAGAAGGAAGGAAGGAAAGAAGGATTGACACCCCAGAACAGACATTCCTGATAGGGGAAAGGCTGCCAGTAAGTCTTTGATCAATAAACTTGTTTTATATCAATGCAATTAGGATGAAATCACTCTCCAGGACAAGCTTAAAGGGAAAAAGAAGTCAGACACACACGCTGCAGGGTGGACAAAGGGGATGAAATGAGGAGGGGGTGGGGAGAGGAGGGCAGGGAAGAGGGGAGAGTTCCCAACTCACTCTGTGTAGGGCGTTTCAGCACCAGCTGGGGGAGCCCCTCCATCTTCTCAGGGTCCCCTCTCCCCACTGTGAACCTGTAGAGACCAGGGACTTCAGCCCCACAAATGGGAGGATGGTTCAGATCTGGGGAGACAGTGGTGTCTGCCGGTAGGCCAGCAGGGAACAGACAGAACTGGTGTTGAATTTGATTTGGGTTTTCGCATTGTTTCTATTTCAGGGTGGCAGGGACTCAGGAGGAGTGGAGGCGGCAGTGACTTTGCACGACTTACATTTGTTGAGCAGATCCCTGAGTTCCAGCTCCTGTTGAGTTGAGCACTGGGTAGAGGTTTCAGACCTAAGTAAGTCTTTATGCTCTCCCATAACCAGTGCTTCCTAACCAGGGGTTGGCTAACTAATGACAGAGGTTATTGTCAGTATTTGAATTTTGAACAGAACAGGCAGAAGAGGCAAATGGGCACATCATGACACACTGTTGGGGGGACCCAGTTGTATCAGTCAGCTTTCATGAGGTGATGATGCCGTAACAAACAACCCCCAAATCTTAGTGCTTAGTAAACACCAATGGCTGGGTTCTCACTCACTTTACAAGTTGGTGGTTGTAGCTCTGCCTCAGGTGACTTCTTTTGCCAGGACTCAGATGGAAGGAACAGCCCCTGTCTGGAATCTAGCATTCCCAAAGAAAAGGGGGAAGAGCAAGAAAGCTGGAAGAAACACACAATGCCTCTGAAGGCTTCTCTTTAGGACAGGCCCGTGTCACTTGCACGCACATTCCATGGGGCATAGTTTATCACCTGGCCGAGCTGACAGTGGGGTGGGGAGGTGCACGCTTTCCTCAGGAACCCCCGTGGATCTCAGGGCAGGGGTGAATCACCCCTAGAGGAAGGGGGCAGCCAACAACGGGAACAGTAAAACAACCTACCACCCCTGGTCAGCTTTCTTTACAGAGTTACAACTGCCCTTATCTTTTTTTTTTTTTTAAGTTATTTAATGAATGCTACAGACAGTAAAGAAAATCGTTTCACACCATGGAGTCCATGAGAGACAATAAGAAACCCAGGCACTGGGGAGAAGAGGTCAGGAGCACGGGCAGAGGGCTCTTTCCAGCCCCTGGAGTCAGGAGGCACCACTTCCCCTGGGCTCATCCGGAGGCCCCAGGGTCCCCGGCCTCATCCGGATGCCCCAGGGTCCCCGGCCTCCCTGAGTTTACCAGCTTGGCGTGTCTGGGGCCTGGGTGGTAGTTTGAGTTGTTTTTGTTTTAATAAACAAAGATCAGATCCTAGGAGCCAGCCCCGCTGTGTGAGGCGGCAGGAAGTGCGCTGGTTCCTGCTGTCTGTAAACATGTGGGCGCAGGGTCTGGGCGGGCGCGCGCGGGGTCTGGGCGGGCGCGCGCGGGTCCAGACGACAGCCAGGCCCTTCCGAAGCCAGGGCTCCTGCGCTCACTCGCTCTCTCTCACAGCTGGTGTTTTGTTAAAACAATCAGATCATTAGAATAATAGAATCTCAGATCGAAAATAGACATATAATTGCAAAATGCAAGCTCTGGAAGGGAACATGGAAATCATCTGGGTGCACCCCACTGCAAAAAAGGAAAACCCAGGTGCGTTAAGTGACCAGCCAAAGTCCCCCAAGGAAACTGCGCGCGCTGCGTCCCTGCCGCACTCCCAGCGTCCTGCACCAGCCCGGGCCTCCGTGTGAGTTTGTTGAATGCAGGAGCAACAACAGAATGGATTTATCAATGGATCCCAGACCTTCCTGTTCTACTCCGGGATTTCCAGGTTCCAGGGCTGGGCAGTGAGGGGTCAAGCGGCAGTTCAAAAGCCTCCAAGATTTGGATTCCTTTTGTCCAGCGAGGTCGTGGGGGGAGGGGCAGGGGAAGGGCCTCTCGCAGTCCCTCCAGGTTTCTGACTCCAGCTTTTCAGGGTGAAGTCAGCTCCGCCTGCCAGCACTGGTAGATGGTCTGTGACTAATCAATGACTCACATACCAGGCTAGCAATTAGGACACAGAACTTGTGGGCCGGCAGACCTGACACCCTGATGGGAAAATGGCAAGAACATTTCAAAGACCTTAGAGGCTTTATTCTGCCCTTAATCCACAGTTTCCCGAAACTGGGTACCCTGAGATTCCACTTCCGAAGGAAGATACTAATGGGTGTCAACGGAATTTATGAAATGCCAGATTAAATACAATTAAACAGCTTGTGTTAATATAACAAAGCCAACCTTTACTGAGCCCTCACTATCAGCCAAGCACTGTTCTACAGGCTTTAAATGTATTAATTCTTTTCATCTTAATAAAACCCGCATGAGGTAGGTACTACCTTGAAAACAATGGGGCACAGATAGGGTCAGTAACTTGCCCAAGGTCACACAGCTGGCAGACAGGCAACATTGGATTTGAACCCAGGCAGTATGGCTCCAGGACGCACGCTCTTCCCACATCCCCCATGGCCTCTAAGGACAATTCTCACCACTGCCTGAGCACCCACTGCACACGTGGGGTATTGGGCTAGTGCCGCAGAGTTGCCTTACTTATTCCTCAGAACGACTCCTTCAGGTATGAGATATTATTCTGATTAGTATATGAGGAAACAGGTTCAGAGAGATAATTTACCAAAGGTTACGGCCTAAGAAGTGGTGGGGTGGGACTTCAAACAGCCCCCTCCCCTCCATGCTTTTAAATGTTGATGGATTTTTTGGAAGGTGGGTACCAGGTCTTGAAATAGAAATTGAGATTTAACTAGTAACTATAGGGACTGAATCATTATAAAGATGTCTGTAACTGTTTTCTAGTGTACTATAGACTAGCCCAAAGGAAATACCCAAAATGATTGAAACCTAGTGAGTCGTAAATTGTAAGAAGCTCAGTGACTGGCCCCCACCCCCACTTGCGCCTCCTCATCCGGCTTTACAACTTCAGAGTCTCCCAACTCCTAATGTTACTCAATTGAGTCAGCCCCAGCTAAGGGTTGACTTGTTACGCTAATGGTTATCCTAGCATAGTTCTAGTTTAGCTCTGCTCCTTTACACATGTAAATTATAGCTGTTTATCCTAGTTATTGTAATGGTAAGAGCCCTATCTCCCCTTGTTTGAATCCATAAAAGCTCTATATAAAGTCCTAAGACTCAGGGAGACAGATTTTAGACCTTTAGGCCAAATCTCTTCTCCTTCTTTTGAGTTGCAATAAATTCTTTGTCCCTTTGAAACTCTCAGTATCTGAGATTGGCTGTTCTGTGCATCCAGCAGAGAAGCCGCCTTTGACCCGCATCTGCCTGAGGGGCTGATTTCACTAGTCACTGAACTTGCATGTATATTTGAAAATTGCCTTAAAAAGCCCCCAAGTGTGCTTCTCCCACTGTGCAGCTTACCATGTGTCTCTGAGATGGGTGAGGAGGGAAAGGAGAGGGCAGGGTTAGAGGTGCGCTTAGCAGAATTCCCCAAACTTTTCCAGCCACAGAACCCCCTTTGTTTTCTCTGAAGCATCTTACGGGAAGGAAGCTCCGAGGCCTTTCTTGGGGGAGGTCATCCATCACTCTGGCCCAACAGCTCAGCTCTGTCCAAGGGAAAAGCTGCTTCCTGGTGGTTCTTGTCTTGGAGTTGGGTCTCAGCAAGTGAGAGAGCTGGGGGCCCTGGGGGTGCTGGGGGCCCTGGGGGCGCTGGGAGAGCTGGGGGCACTGGGGCCTCGGGAGTGAGTGGTGAGGAAGCTGCTGCAGGCAGCGGCCTGGGCCAGGCAGGACAGACCCCGGGGCCGGGGAGGCCACGGTGGCATTTCCAGATCACCGCAGGAGACAGAGGGCGAACGGACGTGCCCAGGCAGGCTGGGACTTGAAATCCCCCAGCGTTTATGACCGTTGTGTATCCGTCCATCCCTCTCCGTCTACATGGCACTTCCCCACACGGCAG
>PVIY010046190.1:0-18621 GCA_004026745.1 Myrmecophaga tridactyla | reverse complement strand
ATTTAACAAAAGGTTTAACATACATTGATGTGTATACAAACGTCAGTGTGCATCGAATGCCCTGATTTTGACCTTTCCTTGTACATTTACAGCACCAGCTGAACTCACCATCTTCATCTTCAAGGCCTTTTCTCTACAAGCCCAGACCACTCCAGACAAATGATCTACCCAGGATTTCCCAGACACAGTCTGCATTTTTGTTTTATCACTATGTCTTTATACATGCCATTTACTCTGCTTGCAGAGGTATTTTGGAGTGGATACCAAATAAAGGTGATTTCCTCCAGCTTCCCACATTGAAGGGCTCTGGTCTGAGAGAGTGGCTGGCAGTTCACCACAACAAAAAGGACAGATGAGAGGGTGGCTGAGCTCTTTGATAATAAGAAATTCACCTATCTACAGGTAATTATAACCTTTAGTATTCACCAGTACCAAGCCAAACAGTCCATATGAATAGCCATTATTGCAAATGAACAAACAACTTCAGTGAACAGCTGGCCACTTATAAATACAGGATAGCAGCCTAAGGGCGATCATTTTGGTCAACTGAGACTCACATTTTCGGTTCAACAGAGGCATTAGATGAGAAGAATACTGTTTGCCAATGGGACTCAAATTTATAAACAGTTAATTTGGATATGTACAAAGCAAATGAAACCAAATTGATTATAAGGAGTCATTGATTATAAAACACGCCATTATTTTAGGTGTCATTAAGGCAAACAAAACAAAACACCAATTAAACCATGACTCCTTTCTTTCTTACTGAAAATTTTCATTTTAAGTTATATTAAATTTATTAGATATAAAATACGTATTTATTTAGGGAATAATATGGGACCACAACAAGAAGAGCTATGTCCAAATCCCCACGTTTGCAAGCGATGACAGCATTGACAGCTGCTTGGCCGACGGCGACCTAGATGCCTTCAATGGAAGGTGCTGCCAGTGTCAGAGTTGTCAAGTTGTAGGGGGAAAAGTGGGCATTTCCGAACTGATGAAATATGGTGTCTGTGTTCTTCAGACGAGCATCACATACAATACACAGCCCCTGCTCACTAGGCATCAGCTTTAGCCACGAGTGACGAATGTGTCCTGTTCGAGTCCTTGGAGTCTTCCTCTCCTCTCGCTCCTCTGCCCTGTTCTGCAGGACAGCCTCCCCCCCACCCCCCCAGGGCTCCCTGCACAGCCAACAGCTGCACTCTGGGCAACTTCAGCTTTTCCAGAACTCCCAAACACTTGCCACTGCTGTTGCCACCTTGTTTCTATTATTATTGCTCTTCATTTATTTATTTATTTATTTTCAAATTTTCTTTTTCTTTCCATCAAGGGGGAAAAAAAAAAACTTTCCTTGATCAAAAATGTACTAACTATCCCTTTTCTCTCCCAAAAGGCTTTTATGGTCTGCCAGTGACTTCTGGTGACAAAGAACACTACTGTGGGTGCCAGTTGGAAGACTGCCCCCCTCTCCCTCTTCCAGGAAGCCACACAAACAGACCCTCTCTATTGGCCTGCCTTATTATTTTTCTTCTAACTTCAATTTATTTTTCTGTTACAGCTACACAACAAGATCAAAGGGAACACCTTGTCCCTGGAGCTCCAGCTACTGGCTGAGAGAGACGCACAGAAAGGGCTTTCACTCCTTATTCATGCCCCCTCAATCAGGGTGGGCGAGATTGCCCTATATACCTTATACACACACACACACACACACACACACATGCACACACATGCACACACACATTCAGATTACTGTTGCTTTTTTATTTACTTTGTTTCACCTTCAAAGAGACTTTGAATATTCACGTTAACCTGATTTCACCTGCATAAAAGTGTTCAGGGTCATGTGGGCATTCTGTGATCTGTCCCGATTCTAAACATCGCTGGGGGTGGTCCTGACCCACATAAAAAATAGTTTACTTTAGAGCCAAGTTCAAAACCTACCTCTCTCCCTGACCCCCAAACCTGACCTTGTTCTCTTGAGCAACAATAGTTTTAATGTCTGTGCTGGTTTGAAAGGATAAGCACCCTAGAAAAGCCATGTCTTAATCCCAATCCCATTTTGTAAAGGCAGCCGTTTCTTCTAATTCCTATTCAGTTCTGTATAATCAGATCATCTCCCTGGAGATGTGACTCAATCAAGAGTGGTTGTTAAGCTGGGTGGGTATTGGTTAGTTTACTGGAATCCTATAAAGGAGGAAACATTTTGGAGAATATGAGAGATTCAGAGAGAGCAGAGAATGACATGGCCATGAGAAGCAGAGAGCCCACCAGCCAACAACCTTTGGAGATGAAGAAGGAAAATGCCTCCCAGGGAGCTTCATGAAACAGGAAGCCAGGAGAGAAAGCTAGCAGATGATGCCGTGTTCACCATGTGCCCTTCCAGCTGAGAGAGAAGCCCTGAACCTCATCAGCCTTCTTGAACCAAGGTATCTTCCCTGGATTCCCTTGATTGGACATTTCTATAGACTTGTTTAATTGGGACATTTTCTCAGCCTTAGAACTGTAAACTAGCAATTTATTAAATTCTCCTTTTTAAAAGCCGTTCCGTTTCTGCTATATTACATTCAGGCAGCTAGCAAACTAAAACAATCTCTATTCTCCTTATTTGATATTTATATAAAGTGATGTGCTGATAATTTTTAAACAATTTTTAAACAAGGAAGTCTTGGTTTGTAGAGTTTGCTGATTTCTGTGGTGCAAATATTCCCACCTTGACCGATTTCAAGCCATCGATGTGCCATCACTGAGTATGATTAGGAAAGAGATACATACCATTATAATAGTATTTCCACCTTAAAGATACAATAGACACAAATAACCTCAAGATCAGAGATAATAGTAAAATGTAGTAAAATAATTAATTTTGACTACTTATTACCTTTGTTCTTAATATAATTTATATAATTGTATGTTTGTATAATTTAATAGTAGCGATGATCTACCAGCTTGCAAAACTCTAGAAAACTTGACAAATGGCTCTCACAAGCCAGTATGAGCATTCAAGCACATCGCTGTAATGAAGTATATTACCTTGTATGTTTGTTGCTTTTTTGTTGTTTTATGTCCCCCAACTAAATTCTACAAAATGAAGCTTTTTACTTAAACTTATTTTTTTTAACTTTTTAAATTATATTATATAATATATATACAAACAAAAGAAAGAAAAAGCAACAGTTTTCGAAAGCACCCTTCAACAAGTAGTTACAGGACAGATTCCAAAAGTTCTCATGGGCTACCATTCCATCATCTCATATTTTTCCTTCTAGCTGCTCCAGAACATTGGAGGCTGGAAGGAATATATACATTTTTTACCATTACTTTGTTTTCTTTTTTATGAAAAATAACATATATACAAAAAAGCAATAAATTTCAAAGCACAGCACAACAATTAGTTGTAGAATAGATTTCAGTGTTTGGTATGGGTTACAATTCCACAATTTTAGGTTTTTACTCCTATCTGCTCTAAGATACTAGAGATGAAAAGAAATATCATTACAATGATTCAGCAATCATACTCATTTGTCAAACCCTACCTTCTCTTATAGCTCCACCATCACCTTTAATCTTGCTCCCATTCTTAGGGGTTTGGGGGCTATGTCCATTCTACCTTTTTCATGTTGAAAGGGGCTCTCAATAATAAGGGGTAGGAAGATGGAACTAGCTGATGTTCTGGAGAGGCTGGGCCCTCTAGGTTTCAGGCCTTATCTGTTCCAGGGACCCATCTGGAGATTGTAGGTTTCTGGAAAGTTACCCTAGCGCATGGAACCTTTATAGAATCTTATATATTGCCCTAGGTGTTCTTTTTTTTTTTTTTTACTTTTATATGGGCAGGCACTGGGAATCGAACCTGGGTCCTCTGGCCTGGCAGGCAAGCCTTCTTGCCTGCTGAGCCACCGTGGCCCCCTAGGTGGTCTTTATTAAACTTATTTTTATTTAGTAGGTTGCTAATCATGGATAGGTAATTAATTAACTTCCAACATTAATAGTGGTTCTTACTCAATTAAAAATATTTAATGAGAGCCCATTAAAATTCACTAATCACTAAATTTAGATGGTGTCCAAAAGATGACTCTTCTTTCAGTCACATCTTTAATAAAAATGTATTAACTAAAATATATCCATATTGTCATAAAGGATATATTACTGTCAATGCAACTGAATCATTTTTGCCATCAACTATCAGATCACCTACCTAAGAGCAGCTATGACCAGCTTTGTTATCAACACTGTTGTGAGCAGTGACCAACTTTTAATCCCTAACCAGCCAGCTGTCCCCTAGTATCGTCAAAGTTAAAACTCTAAGAGGAGGGTATTCTTGGGTTGGGAGTCCCTTGATGGGACCAAACTGGAAACTTAACTAGACACCCAAGAATGATCAAGCTCTGCTATTTCCACTTTAAAACAAGTGGTAAATAGCCCAAAATGCCAACTGATATCAAGGAGACACTATTATTGTCCCCACTAGCAAAATAGTTTTCCAGTAACAATATTGGTATCTGTTTTAGCATCCTGGCTGCCAAAGCCAATACCATGCAATGGGTTGGCTTAGACAATGAGAGTTTATTGTTGCACGGATTTGAGGCCAGGACAAGTACAAAATCAAGGCATCATCAAGGTAATGCTTTCTCCCAGGAAATTGTGGCATTCTGGGACGGGCTGTTGGCAACCCCTGGTTCTTAGCTTGTCACGCGGCAGGGCACACTATGGCCTCTCTTGGATGCTCCCTTCTCTTCCGGGTTCTATTGACTTTCAGCTTCCGGCTCCTCCTTTGGTTTTCTCTCTGTGTGTCTGAATTTCATTCTGCTTTTGAAGGTCTTGAATAACAAGACTAAGACCCATCCTGATTCATTAAGGTCACACCTTCGCTGAAGTAATCTCATCAGAAGATCCTTCTTACAGTGGTTCACACTCAAGGGATGGATTAAGTTTAAGAACATGCTTTTCTTGCGGTACATAGCTATAAACCACCACATTGTCCAGGATACTTCCTTCCGAGAAACAAGGAATCAGATTATCAATGAGAAGGATATTTGGTGAATATCCAATCAGAGCCCTGGGAATTTAAAGGTCTTGGAAATATAGCCTCCAAGATACGACCAATCCAAATGAACTCTTCCTGATCCACCATGGATTGTAGCTCTCTTGCCACCAAACCATTAGTATCTATCAAAGAGTGTGTTGTCTTTGAAAAGTACTGGTGAGGTCCATGAAAATTCCTATTCACCAAAAGCACTATTATCTCATGTCAGGGAAGTTACAATTGAATAAACTTTAGCTTTGTAAGTCCATTGGACTTACAGTCCATTGCAGTCATAGTTTACTGGAGGAAACCCTTGTCGAGGCATGGCCAGCACACGGCATGTGCGCTGCCACCCACCCGCTTCCACACCCTGGCAGAGATCATCAACTGGTCACTATTTTCTTCCCTCCTGAATCATATGGTTCTTTCCAACACAGCCCTGTAGGTAGCATTACCAGTCCTGGCCAGATGAAGAATGAGGAAGCCGGGTAAGTGCACGCTTCTGACTAAGCCCCTTATCTCAGGTTCCTTTAGATGATTTCCATTTCAGAGCATTATCTTTTTGAGGATCTTGTTGCCAATTGCTCCTTATTGCAAATCCCCAGGTACAGACTACAAAGGTGATAGCAAAGCTTCATGTTGCCTTTGGCTTGTCTCCCTCCGGGTTGGAATGTGGAGGCACATGTGCCTACCTCAACTGACCCAATGACACATGGCTACCTTTATCAACGAATGTGCATTTTTAAGCTTTTAAAAAATTATTTAAGCTTTCCTCAGCTCTTTGTGACATCCACTAGAGGGTGCCACTGAAAGGGAAAGAAGTAAGACTTAAAGGAAGCCATTTTCCTTGCTGACTTTCTGCTCAGTTTTGGGATTCCTGAGCTAAACTGCAGTGTCTCTGAGGCATCAGACAGTACCCTCTACTTCCAAACATCTTCTATTCATCTCGAGCACTTTCTTATTTACTTGTTGTTCGAGCACTTTCTTATTTACTTGTTGTTCTAGTTTGCTAGATGCCAGCATGAGATATACCAGTAACAGAAAGGCTTTTTTTTTTTTGCATAGGCAGGCACTGGGGATCAAACTTGGGTCTCCAGCATGGCAAGCAAGAACTCTGACACTGAGCCACCATTGCATTGCCCCAGAATGGCTTTTAAAAGCGGAAATATATTGTTGCAAGTCCACAGTTCTAAGGCTGTGACAATGTCCCAACTAAAGCAAGGCTATAGAAATGTCTGATCTAAGGCACCCAGGGAAAGATACCTTGGTTCAAGAAGGCTGATGATGTCCAGGGTTTCTCTTTCAACTGGAACCGTACATGGCGAACATGGTGACTTCTGCTAGCTTTCTCTCCAGGCTTCTTGCTTTATGAAGCAACCCCAGGGGCACTTTCTTTCTTCATCTCCAAAGGTGTCTGGCTGCACGGGCTCTTTGTTTCATGGCACTTTCAAAAATGCTTACTTCTTTTAAAGGATTTCATCAAACTAATCAAGACCCACCTTCAGTGGGTGGAGTCACATCTCCATCTAATCAGGGTTACCACCCACAACTGGGTGGGTCACATCTCCACGGGAACAATCAAAAAGCTCCCAGTCAGCAATATTGAATGAGGATTAAAGGACATGGCTCTTCTGGGGTCCACCACAGATTCAAACCAGCACACTTGTCTTTCTGTTTCCATTAGACTATGAGCTCCGTGAGGACAAAGGTGTATTCGCGAGGTCACGCCATTGTTGTACCTAGCACCTAGAAAGACCTCCATCAACATTTGAGTGCTAAATTATAGATCTAATGTGCTGATAAACATAGGCTTCATTGGGGGAGACAGAAATGGACACCACATCACCTCATAAAGTTGTAGCAAATTTTCCACAAGTACTTCGGCATGCACTTGGGTCCTGATCTCAGGTTCTACTTACCGGGAGGAAATTCCCAGGTAGGCACTGGTCTTCTGGTCTTTCACACAGTAGAATTAAGCTTCTTAACTCCCTGCCCAAAAGGTTTGATGCAGAAAGAAACCCTGGATGTCATTCAACTTTACGTTGTAGTAAGATTTCTAGCTGCTTCCTTGAAATTCATAGAGATTCTTTTTGCTTACTATTTTGACTCATGCTCTCCCAATAGCATTTTGAAATTGAGAAAGCTCCTGGAAGCATTTTAAAAGGCCCTCAGTGCTCCCTAATCAGCATTTTCCACCTCTAATTATAACTTTACATGATGGCTTTCACTTACTACTTCTAAGGTGGGGCTAAGAGTAACTGATGGTTTTAAACATAAATTTTCAATAGTAATTGTCAATGTATTAAGGCTTAATTCCTCTTCTACTCTTAGAGAAGTTGCTGAAAATGGAGTGAAAACTTATGCTATCCTCTATCCTAGGACAACAGAGGGTTTTTATTAGAGTGCACTGAAATATTTATAAGAACCTTAGAGCTCGTCAGTCTCAAGGGCTGACTTAATCTCAAAGCTTCATTTGCATTTTCCCTTCCAGGGAAATTTATTATGGAATGGCCTGGATATGTCACTTTGGAAATCCCGCTTTTAATAAACAAGCAAGAAAAGGTGAGTAGTTTCCTATAGAATGAATATTTTTCTCTTTCACTGCTTTCTCAAAAATATAAAACATGTACTCAAAATGTAATATAGAAAACAATACTTAAAAATAATTAAATTAAAATATATAATATAGTTATAAAGGGACTATTTTGGAACATAGACAAAAAAATTTTGACCCACAAGAAAGGAACATCAATGATGTTAGAGAACTTCTTCAATACAAAGAATAGGCTTTCTTTTTTGTTTCGGAGGAAACTTTGTCTCTCAGTCCTCAGTTGTGACATTGTTTTACCAAATATTTATTCTCACTGTGGCTTTTGCTGCCATCTCCTCACCTTCCTTTAATGCTTTCATGTTGCTTTGTTGGTCCTTATTTTCCTTCTCACAAACCATTTCAATTCCTTCATCATTGCTTCTTCCACCAAACTAAACTGCAGTACCTTCCTTGATCCATTACAGATGCTTCAGACATTCATTCATTCAACAAACACGCATTTCAGGCCTATCACTGGCTAGACGTGGCACAGGCAAACACAGAAGGTACCCCCACTCTCAAGGAGTTTTTGGTTTAGTGAGAACTAGATGGCTTGGACACCATCTGGCAACTTTATAAGCTATATTAAATTTTCAAACTATATTAAAATTCACAGGGATTGTCATCGTTCTTCCATGCTCGCGGGTTCTGATTAACTGTGGATTTTTAACACTAACCTGGTGGACAAGACCTGACTATGATCTTTTGGCCTAAATCTAGAAGCCTTAGGATGCCAATAGTTCTGGGGGAGAATGCTGAGGATGACTGGAGAATTCAGGAACTGCAGCAAAAAATGGGCTTTAATTCATAGAAAGAGAGATCTGCTTTCCTCTTACTCGACTGTTCTAGGGCAAGATACCATGTTGCTTGGGGTTAGGCTTTTCCTGCAACAAAATTATATCATTTATAGGTTTACCTGGAATGATTCGCACTCCATCTCTTAACATCCTACCTGACCAAATGAACCAGGCCTGGCACAAACCAGAGAGCCCAGAGATTCTGACATCCAGTTTGTAGCAGTGGCACCTCAGCCCAACAAGAAATCAACACTTTTATGAAGTAAACTATCCTTAACTTCTAAAAGCACACTCCCCTTGGAATAGCTTAAAAGATGTCAACCCAGAACAGAGGCTTCCCTCCAAAGTAAAGAGCATAAAAGGGCATTTCAGATTTTTCCTCTCCCTCAAACCCATATTTAAAGTCAGGCTCTCTGCAATGTCAATGATTATTAAATCAAAATGCATTCATTTAATGGAGCAGCTTAAGTATGCAGCATTAAGTTACCTTCTGCCATCTGGCTTTGGGCATGAAGTGATTAAAGTATAATGTGCGAAGCTCAGTTGCTGGGCTATTTAGTGGTGTTATGCATCAAGAGCCTGGAGATAATGGGGAATCTGTTTTTAGCCTAAATTCCAAGCAGAAATTGACTTTTGGGGGCCAAGAGGGGTTTAAATCCCCCTTCCATTACTATTCAGAATCACCCTGATCTTGTATATTGTCAGCAGATAGAGACAGACCCAACTCTGATGCAGAGTAGAGACAGAGACATTCATTACACAGGAATTCCCGGAGTTTAAAGACAAAGGGAAGGTTAATCTGTGATGACGAGTAAAGCAAGAACCAAGAAGGGGAGACGCAGTGCAGAACACTCAAGACAAAGAAAGTTTGGAGCACATTAAATAGGTTCCAGCTGAGTTGGCTCAATAATAATTCCCTCGGTTAATAATAATAGCTACTAGATATTGATCACATTTTACATGCCAAGTACTCTGCTGAGCACCTAAACATCCTCCCAATAGCACCTATCAAGGAGGTACTATTATTATCCCCATTTTACTACTGGCAAAACAGAGTCTTGCAGGAACTCAGCAAGTTGACCAGTGTCATTAGCTGGTCAGTTGGGGAGCTGGAATTCAAATTCAGGTCAGCTTGACTCCAGACCTTAAACTCTTTAACTACTAAGCTGGTTAAGAATTACTGCCAACAACGGGAACCTGGTGATCAATACCGCTATGGGAATTGTTTAGTTCCTTGTTTCTGAATGTTCAGTAAACTATGATCATTCACAGTGGGTGGACCCAGTCATTTTCAATGGAGTCTTTCATTGGCTTCATAAAATCCAAAGGTAAGGAAAAATTTCAGGTGCTGTTCTAGAACCCTAATCCAGCAAACCATACCTGTTGCTTAACCAATAAGATTCTGAAACCCAGAAAGGGCAAAAGTAGATAAATTATACCCTGTTCAGAACTCTACTTCAGTATGCTATCTCAATGGCATTTAACACAGTTCCTGTCCCCAAGGATCTTGCACTCCCACTGGGGAGAAAGTATACAGAGTCCAGTAATACTCAAGAATATGAACAATTTAAGCCCTCAAATGTAGTGTCCAGATAGTACTGTAGACATTCAGAGAATCAAAAGATGTCAAAAGAACGCCCTTGCTACTTTGCTATATGTTAGACCACCCCATAGACCTCATTCAACCAGAGTGAAATCAGAGAAGGAACTCTCTCGCTCATATGCTTTACTCAGTGTGAATAAAACATTTGAAACCATTATTTTTCTGGTACTTTGGAAGCCCATGGTTAAAAGGGCTTATGTAGAATTTAATAAGACTATAGACTCCACACCAATCAGTCCCTTTGGACACTTCTAGCATAACTCAGAGAATTAGAAAATCCCTTCTTGCAAAAGACAGAGACTCTGTCTCACCCTCAGCAAACAGCCTCTCCTCATGTGCCCTGCTTCATTAACTTTTAACTGGTGCTTTTAATATTCAGTTTGTACTTTTAAACTTTCAAAACCTTTATCAGATGTTCTTTGAGACCAAATGCATACCATTAAAATGCACACACATTTCCAGTATGATCAGATTGCTTTCAACCCCGTTCACAAAGACCTTGAGAGGACAAAGAATGTATTTAATGATAGGAACTAGCATGGCGCCAGTAATGAATGGTTCTGTTCTGCCAGTAATACCCCAAAGTAAGGCAATAATTTTTCAAAGCCTTGTATTGCTGTAGAAACTTACAGCAAAGCACTTTCACATGCATTAACTTTTTTAGTCCTTCTGACCACAGTAAAGCCAAATAGGGTGGGTTCTGTTATCCCCATTTTAAAAAAAGAGGAAACTATGGTTCAGAGTATTTAAATAATGGAGCCAAGCTTACACAGCCAATAAGCAGCAGAACTGGTGCCAGAATTTCGGCCCTATGGTTCCCAGCCCATTGTCATTTCAGTTCAGCTATTTATATATAAAAAAAAATCACTCCTATTCTTATGTGATCTCTGCAAGAAAAGGATGTGAGTCTTACTTATCTCTGGATCCCTGGAACCTCACTTGGGACAAGTAATAGTATATGGTAGAATAAATACAGACCATAAATAAATTCATTTGACCTAATGAATGTGCTTCACACAGTCACTGTAATCAGTTGAGCTGAGTCAAGCTAATCTTAATAAGACCAAAATTTCAGGTATTAAACTTGCATGGGACAGTTGGCTTTCTTGTATTCCATGGTCATACAATGGGTTCCTGAACACAACTCATCATCTTGCTTACCTAACCCAAGAGGGACCTGGCAAGGTAATAGACAGATTGGTCGAACTTACTCCCCTCAAATCCATGTTCTTTATTTGAGGGCAGGCACTGTCACATTCACATCTCAGCAAACATCCTCATCTTACCTGCCAGCAGGTAAGTTCCAGCTATTGGACTTACATAGCAGTGGTCATGATCGGTTCCCAGTGGCCACCACCTCTCAATCGGACACAATTTATTCATCTGGAATGAGTGCTTGTCCCAAAGGCAGTCAAAGGGCAGCCAAAAACACCTTCTTGAGGTGTTCTGGCAAGAAGGTGACGCCAGAGATGATGTGGATTTACTAGACCAACCAAATGCACTTTACCAGGAATGCAAGGTGAATTTATAGGGAAGGAGTAACTTAGGAGTGAGATCAGAACAGAGAGCATCAAAGACACATTGATGGTGGAGCAGCAGAGCAGGGAACCCAGGAAATCTCTTACTGGGGTTCCATTAGCGTTACAGGATTGATCACTGTTTGCTGGAGCTAGGGCCAGATTTTCTTCCTTCTAAGCAAGTTGTTCTTTAACCTTTTTTGAATCCCAATCCCTTTGATAATATAATGAGAGATATGAGTTTTTCCCCAGAAAAATGTATATATGCATATTCAAACCAATTATTGCCTTCAATTCCAAGGGGTTTCTAGATCCTCTGATGTCTACCTTTGGGCTCACTGGGGGTTCATGGGCCACAGGGAAAGTATTCTTTAAACATTAGGATGGCTATGGTATTGCATTCATCTCTGAATGCCAACACCTAGTATAGAGCCTGGACCACAGTGGGTGTTATATACATCTTGGTGAATATGCATCTGAGTGAGTCAATGAATCAGTGAATAAGCAGATGAATAAAAGAAATTCAACTTGAAGTGCATGTCTATTGACAGCACATTGGAAATATCCTCTTCATTTCTCCTGTAAAATACTTAATTAATATATGCTGGGAAGCATGACTGGAAGGAATGTCTGTTATTAGCATATACACAGATTACTTTTCATATATTTTTTGGAGTAATGAAAATTACTACTTTGAGTAGTAAAGGAAGGTCCAGTTCACTCACAATGAACATTTTATGGGGCTCCATTTGTCTTAGCACTTCCTCATGGGTACCAATGACCCAAAATGTCATCCTGTCATTGCATCCAAGGAGTACAACATTCTCTCATTAATATGCTTAAATCCCATTAACAAGAAATCTATATTCAGCATTTGGCATAGCTAACACCAAACATCTAATTTTTGCTAGCCAGTCACTTAGATTATCTAAGCATAAAATTTATTTCTTAAAGCTATATTCAAAATATGATCATTATATTCAGCATGTGCATAGAATGAGAAAGCGGAGTAAACGAAATTTTCCTGAATCCCCCTTGTGTGGCAGGGACTTTTCAAATAGTATCACACTGTAAGGAAATTTTCCCCCATTTTTTGGACCAGGAAATTGAGCTTCACAGGGGTTAAAGGACTCGCCCAAAGCCACACAGCCAGGAAATGGCAGACTTGGGATTTGAATCCAGGACACTGCCCTCAAAGTGTGAGTGCTAGTCTCTTGCTGCCTCCAGACCCATGTCCTGTGATATAGTATGGTTGTCTGAATCACCTCCATTATTGCAAATGATGTATCAAAGACCAATTCTGCTTGATAGGGTTAAGAGACAAAGATTCAAACTCCCTGCTGTCCAGATTTGGAGCAATCACTTGAGTCAGATATGATCTAAATGCTGCCATTGGCCTGTCATGAGAGGTCAAGATCAGGAAGCATGGGCACTCCCTCTAGTCTAGGTAGAAACACTAAGTCACAATAAGTTGCTGTTTGACCCAACAGTGGGAGGGCTAGGTTAAAGAATAAAAAGACCTAACCTAAACCAGAACTTGGCTCTCAGGATATTTAAATGCATTGTTGTGTAACTTTGGCCATGGTGTGCTGGGATGGACAATGAGATCTGGACCATAAATCAAGATTCAGATGCTATTTCTGCCACCAACAAGACCTTGCAGGGTGACCCTGGACCAAACCCACAACTTCAGTTTCCCCATCTTTGGAATGGGACAGCAATGTCTACCTAGCATCCACGAATCTAAGTTGGTTTTAAAAAGAGCTAACAGAGCCCCTTTAGCTAGATGCTAGCACAGAAGGTAACAATCCCTAGATGTGGGCTCCTCCGAACAGGACAAGGTAATCAGGCTCTATCAAGCCCCAGGACTTTCTCCAACCATGGAAAGGCAACCTGTAACTTCAGCCTCTTACCCATCCCTGTGCAGGGGGAATCCTATCAGGCCATGTTCCGAACAATCGCACATTCCATTCTCCCATCAGTATTTTCTAGTAGTTTCAGACATTGCAGCACCACTACTGTCCAGGATTAGAACTTAAGAATTTGAAAGGCACCAGGAAGATGCAGTGTCTTGTTTCTACATCAGGTAAACAGCCCATGATTGCCTTCTGAGAGGTGACAACAGATAGGGCACCATCTTGGGGCACCAGTGAGGAGCTGTATTTACATGACCCTTACTATTCTGGAAGGCACTGGATATATGGGAATGCCCATACCCAGGTAACCCAACCCCATGAACTCGGACCAGAGGTGAACAAGAGGACTCTGCTGTTTGCTCAGCTGTCACCACCTCCCCAGCATGCGGGAAAGGGCCAATGGTTTCAGAGGATGTCCCAGCCTTTTAAATGGAAAAGAGTGTTGTGTTTCAAGTGATCCAGCGAATAGAAGAGAAAGGAGACCTTTGAAGGGATGTCTAAGGTTGGAAGGGAAAAAGAAAGCAGTGCTTAAAGGTGTTTCCATACTCTTCAGACAAGAGAAATAAATTTCCAGAGCAGCAGGCTCCAGAGAGCAGAGCAGCTGCCTGCCTAAGAGCTGTAGTTCCTGGATTGTAATACTTGTCGGGGAGCAACCTCATGGGCACACGCTCTACAGGGCACTTAATATACATCGTCTGAATTAACCACTCATGATAACCTATTCCCTGCTCTCGCACCAGCCAGCTATGTGATCTTGGGCCAATCATTAACAGCACTGATCCTGGGCCTCTTCTTATGCCAGGG
This sequence comes from Myrmecophaga tridactyla, assembly GCA_004026745.1. Classification (NCBI taxonomy): domain Eukaryota; kingdom Metazoa; phylum Chordata; class Mammalia; order Pilosa; family Myrmecophagidae; genus Myrmecophaga; species Myrmecophaga tridactyla. The sequence goes on along the minus strand of PVIY010046190.1, from coordinate 4,371 downwards.
TAAGAATTATCAACACATATGTTGAAACCTCCCAGGATTATGCCAAAGAACAGGATAGAGAAGAAGGCAGTGAACCTTGTCGGAGGGGTACATGGCTCCGATACAGAATGCAGGCACTGGGGAGAGGGATTGGGGGAGAGGCACAACAAATAAATGGTAGCATATCTAGGACGAAAGGAAGGGTAAATTCAATATGCACTTTCAAAGTATGAGCCTCCAAACAAGTGCCTGTCTTCTTTGTAATATTATTTTTTGGGTTGGCTTAAGAAGCCAGACTATCTCCTGTCTGTTTCAGAAAATAGACAGGATAACAGGAAACAGTTTTAGATTCCACCATGATTACAGCTACTTAAGTCTGACTTACCAAATACTGTCTCAAACAGATGGTATGTAACATTTGATTAAGGGCTTATCCTGCAAGCCCAACAGGGAACATTTCTTTCTCTCTTAATATAGAAAAGACGCAAAGAAATAAGCTGGCATCCTTGCCCATATTCATGTATATTAGTTTTGCCTAATGTTTATACCTTTCCTAAAATGAATCTCTGCTTATTATCCAACTCAAGACCAACTAGAAAATGCAGACACTAGTCTGACACCCTAGAATTCAAAGAAGGACATTGAAAATCATCCTGTATTTATGTCTTAATTTTTATAAAAGGAAACTGAGGACAGAAAGACCAACTGGTTTGCTTGTGGTCACACTGGGGCAAATCTGAGATTAGGTCTCCTAACTCCAGGGCTAGAATCTTACTAGCCTTTATATGTGCTTAATGCTAAACATGAGGAAAACATACAGATATGTCAGCACTGTTATTACTAGATTAGCACCAATCTGTAATGAGCAATTATCAGAATTTGAAACTGATGGGTAATGTCATTCAACCCAATTAATGAGCCAAAAGCGAAGTTCTTCAAAACACTTAACATTAATCAGCATTTGGCTTCAGTTTGTGACAAGTGTTTCCAAAACATCACAGGCAATTACAGTATTCTTAGCTTTGCCTGGTACAAATACACAATGAAAGAAAAGCAGAATTTCATAAATGACAGTCTCCAGAATGGAAAAAATGAGTCCCATGGAGAGGGCACAATGTGTTCATCTTTTGAGTGACTAAATGCAGTCCGGGAACTAACAAGGTCACTGAGAGATTGCAAAGTGTAAGCTTTCTGTTGGGTGAGTATGAAAAGCCCTCTTTTCACAACAGCAAAGCAGAGCCTGCCAGCAGCATTAGCCCCTAAATGTAGTTACGGAGTAACCCCAGGCTTCACATACCCTCACAAACCCCCTGTCACACACAGCACCTACCCTGTGGTTACCGCAGTGCCCAAAAGGAGACGTTTCCCCCATCTTGAGGTCCTGAGAAACCCATGTAGGTGGCAATAAAACTGCATCTTGAGGGGAGTTGGGAGTTTATCACTTGGTGGCCCTGTGCTAGGAAAGGGGGAGAAGAAAGGAAGCTAGAAGGAAAAAAAAAAGGTGGCTTGTAAGGAGAGGATACGTCTACACTCCAGAATTGCTAGGATAGGTTTTGTGGAATTTTGTTCTCAGGGTTTCCTAGAACAGTTCACATATGATCCTTTCATTTGTTTATTTTAAGTTTCAAGATGAAAACCCAACTATGGTTAATGTTAGGTTTTCTGAAAGACAGAGGATTGGTTCATTAACTGGGCTTAGGATAGCATTACCCATGAACTAGTTTTAGTTTAATAAAAAAATGCGTCCATCAATGAACCAATCATTGTTGACCAAACCATTAATAGCTAACATTAATTGAGAGGTTGCTGTGCATCAGAAACAATGGTAAATGCTTTCCCTGGATTATCCCTATACTCCTCACCATCATCCTTTGAATGGTAATAATAATAATAGAATTATAGTCAAGAATTTAGTCAACATCTATACTGGGCACCTACGTATGTGATACACAATTCTAGATATTGAGGCTATAGCAGTAAACCAAACAGGCAAAGTTTCTCATCTCTCGGGTAGCTTACATTAGGTCAGCTAGCTATTGCTGCATGACAAACATCCCCAAAACTTACTGGCTTAAAAAATTAGCATTTAATATTGCTCATAAGTATATAGGTTTCCTGAGTGGTTCTTCTGATCTCCAGCAGACTCACTAATCTATCTGTGGCCGCCTGGCAGATTGGTGCAGGAGAGCTCCACTGGGATGGCTCATCTGTACTTCATGGGGTCTCTCACCCTCCAGCAGGCTCTCCTCGACTCATTCTTATGGCAAAGGCAGGGGTCCCAAAGGTCCCAAATTCAAGGGTGAGGAAATGGAATTTACCTTGTAATGGAAGGAGCCTCAAAATCATACCAGAAAGTGCATGGATACAGGGAGATCTTAATGCAATATATATGTAACAGTGATTAAAATATTCTAAGGAATTGATAAAAATATTTCATTTGAATCTCACAATAACTTTGTGAGGCAAGTTCTATTACCAGTGCCTAGTGTTCAGATGAGGAAATTGAGACTTAGAAAAGTTTAAAAACTTTACTAAGATTAACAGCTATTTAGTGATAGAGCCAGGATTCAAACCCAAGATGCCTATAGCTGCAAGGGAAGCTGGGAAAGCAAGTGTTTCAAATTTGTAGCACTATTTTATGTGAAAACAAGGCAAACAGGGGCTGTGAATGGCATTTGTGTGGCCAGTTCGCGATGTCTACTTTGACTCTCTCGGAACCATTTCTTAGCACTCTCTCCCAAGCCATCCCCACACACCAGTAAACCAAAGTCATCATTCCAGAGCACTTCAGTCACTTGTTCTCTTAGTTGTCTTCTCTCATAATGGCCTTCTTCCTTCACTGGCTGTTGAAATTCTTCTGTGAATTTTCCCTGATCCCTGGTTGCCTTCACAAGCCTGCCTTCTGTTAGGTTCTCTTAGTCCTTTCTCTGTTCCCTCATAGGGCTCCTCTCCTAGATTGCCAGTTTTTGAAGTCAGAGACTAGGTCTTGCTCATTTTTATACCATCTATGGTGCCTCATGCCATTCCTCAGACATCACAAAGGAAAGCGATTGAGCTCCAAGACTCGTGCACATGGGAGATGAGGAGTGGCCAGGTGGCCCAAATAAGGCTCGTTAGGGGCAGATGACTGGCAGAATGATGGTGCCATCAACAGTACCAGGAGACCTTGAGTTCTGTTCCAGACTCAGGCACAACCTGATCACTGAAACTTCGAGTAGAAGTTAAAAGCAGACATCTGGTTTCAGGAGAGAAGTGGGGAATTGAATTGTAGATTTGAAACTCATTGGCAAAAAGGGAAATACATAGGAGAGAGGGCTGAAGATTTCAGCCTCGGTCTGAAAAGATAGAGGGAAAGAGGCAGGGGTGAGCACCAAAGTGTAGGCACATCTCAAAAGCAGTGCTGGGCAATGACCCAGATCTGACTGGCATCACTGCGGCTTCTGGCAGGTAGGCAGCATTGGCTCTCCGCTCAGCCAGGTGGTCAGTGTGCCCTCGTGCACAGCAGTGGAGGCCAGACCTAATCAAGTCTTTTCAATCCAAACTGTAGTACTCAGGCTAGCTTCTAATGGAGGCAATTGTCTTTCCCTTTGGTATAAAAATAGGAAGCAGTAAATAAACAAATGTATTAATGAGATTTCTTTATACTGAAAGTGAAAAAACCCAGGTGAAACCAACTTGAAACTTAAAAAAAATCAACAACAGAATTTATCTGCTCATGAAAAAGCATAGGTAGCTTTAGCTTCAAGGTTGGCTAGAATCGGGGCCCAAGTAATGTTCACAGGACCCTGTCTCTGTCCATCTCCTATTGCTCTTTGTTTCTGATCCGAATGTTGGACTCATTCTCTCCTACTGCAGTTGGCTTTCCCTTTCCATCCAGAAGAGGTGACAAAAAGCAACTCCAGTCTTCAGCATCTTTACAGCTGGTGCTCTGTTCTAGTTTGCTAGCTGCCGGAATGCAATATACCAGAAACGGAATGGCTTTTAACAAGGGGAATATAATAAGTTGCTAGTTTACAGTTCTAAGGCCAAGAAAATGTCCCAATTAAAACAAGTCTATAGAAATGTTCAATCAAAGGCATCCAGGAAAAGATAGATACCTTGGTTCGAGAAGGCCGATGAAGTTCAGGGTTTCTCTCTCAAGTGAGAAGGCACATGGTGAACACAGTCACAGTTTCTCTCTCGGCTAGAAGGGCACATGGCGAATACGGCGTCATCTGCTAGCTTTCTCTCCTGGCTTCCGGCTTCATGAAGCTCCCCAGGAGGCTTCTTCCTTCTTCATCTCCAAAGGTCTCTGGCTGGTGACTCTCTGCTTCATAGTGTTGCTCCCTCTGAATCTCTCATTCTCCAAAATGTTTCCTCTTTTATAGGACTTCAGAAACTAATCAAGACCCA